>JAVXUP010003466.1:0-66781 GCA_033070095.1 Escallonia herrerae | reverse complement strand
GTCTGTTTACCCTTTTCAGAGGTGGAACTCATGATTCGTGAGCCCGCCTGACAATTAATTTTACTCTTGGTTTTACCTATTTTGTCCTCAGATATCAGGAAGGTTATTCTCTGATTCTGGCCCTAGACGAAGTACTAGACGTGCTGCAGAAGCAGCGGCGCACCTAAATTCAACTACCTCTACAGCTGGAAATGGAACTGGCCACTCTTCCAATCATCTCGGTGGTTCTAAGTTGAGCTCTGTTGCATTTCGTTCTGTGGCAGTTAGAAAGGGACAATCTTGGTCTAATGAAAATTTTGATGAAGGTGATGAATATTATTCTTTTACTTACAGAAGCTAATACATTGGCGTCATAAAATACCAAGTTTAGAATTTTTTTTTGAACATAAGTGGATGACATTTTTACCATTTGATTGAAAGTTGAATGAAATTCCAGTTGTTATTAAGCCGGTAAATTTATTAGGCCATGTTGGATATCATTCCAATGAGGTACCCACAGACTGGTATAGTGGAGTCCCTCATCTACGCACACGTTGAAAATTTGATTATTAGTCACCACTGCATAATGCTGAGTTGCACATGCATTGAGCTAGGTAATTTTGATGCCAATATCACTTCTAGGAAAAATTGAGACACCAGTTTCTTCTACATCCCTTTATCCTTTATGCTTTATTTGTTTGCCCCGTCATATCCACAGTTCCAGATGTTTATTTCTGAGAATCCATTTTGCTGTTTTCTGCTATTTCATTGTTTATATACTTTGACTTCCTAGTATATGTCTCACATATAGTCTCAATTCTCAAATTATAGGTTTCTTTGTGCATATTCAGATTATATATTCCTGTCTACCAATAAAATATGTATTCAGATTATGTATCAACGTTGGTTTTCCTTCTATATGTTTCAGAACTTCTATTAGTGCCACATCGCCAACTCACATTTGCTTGCCAAAATTTAAATCTTTTTGCGCACTTTGTTTTGGTAAAGGTTATGTTTGTGTAGTGTGGTGGGTTGTCTGAATCTGCTTTGCCTTTCTTGGGAAAGATGGCACGTGGCGGGTCTGGGAGTTAGTGCCAGTGACTGCTGTGACAAACACCTACACAGGCGCTGACATGGACCTCAGTTTTTTTTTTTTGGGGGGGGGGGGGGAGACCTTGCTGGTGTGCTGGGACACGATGGATAATGGCCGGAAAACTATCTGATATGCCTTTTTACTTTTTCAATGTAGGTATTTCATATATTATCATCTCAATCAAATCCAGGCGTTTATGTAATAGAATATTCAAAATGTTGTTTCTAGCTCCAACAGTCGCCAATCCATGATCTAATTAAACACTCAGGTCAACAATTCCTTAAGAATTTGTCCCAACCGTGTCATGGAGTGTCCCGAACATACTATAAAATGTTTCATGGAAGAGCGCTCCAACGTGTTGGATTGTTCCAAATTCTTCAGGCCACAACGGAGTCTGGAATGGTAATTGAAACGATTAAAATCTGAATGCTTCTAAGTTATGTCTCTGTCTCGTGTGTCAGATGCTGTGACTTCGTGTTCTTAACGTGTCAGTGTTTTCGGGTCATATTTGGGTTGTGGGCCAGTAACTCGCCCCCTCCCACCACGCTCAGAAGCAGTTTTTTAATATTTTGTGCCACTCATATGCATCATGTATGTTGTACTTCAGATGCGCCTTCTTGGCATGATTTATGTATACAAACAGTCAATTGAAAAAAATAAAAAACTCCCAAGCTACCTTAACGTTTCTATGAATATGGTTTCTTCTCATGGCCTGTCTTTGGCCACAAATGACATAGGACCGGTTACTTGGTTGGTAGGAGTCACCCATTTTGCTGACTATTACAACATCCGTGCCTCCCTCTGCTGCAAAATAATAAAGCAGAAATCTAGTTTTTCTGCAACTACTGCTGCCTCTTTTGATCAAAGCAGATATACTTACTATTGTTACTTCTTCACAGGAACCCGGCCTGAGGCTTGTTATGAAGCTCGCTCAAATATGATGTCTATTTCTGGTTCATCTCTCGCTGGTGATACTAGATCTTTTGAACAAGAAGGGGAAACCACTACGAGTGGATCTCGAATCTTGGGCAGTGCTTCAGAAATATTAGCCCTCTTGAGAACTCTTGGAGAAGGCTATAGGCTTTCATGTATGTACAAGAGCCAGGTATTACATAATTATCTACAGAGAAAAATTTATTCTTAGTGGCGGGTTTAATCATGTTAACACTTTTTGGTTGAACAGGATGCGCTGGATGTTTATCTGAAACTTCCTCACAAGCATTATAACACAGGCTGGGTGCTTTCTCAGGTAACAACTTCAGCTCAAACTCTTTGCTTTATTCTTCAGGTGCCTGTTAATCTGACTAGTTATCGGTTTATTGCAATGAACCAACATCATGCTACCATAACCGGCGCATACTATTAGAATGGACCAACATCATGCTACTAGAACTGGCGCATGGTGTTGCAGGCTGCAGGCCTTATTTAACGTTAGTTCCGCATAATCCAGCAATCATCTATTTTGTAAATAAGCTTCCAGTTTGGTTGAAAGGATGAAGGCATATATTTGGCATCGGAAGTTTTTGAGAAAAGGAATGAGCCAGCATCTCTTACGATCTAGCCCCATATAATCTGGAATTGGCCAGACCTTTTGCGATTGTGTGCGCGCGCTTGCGTGTGTTTTTGGGTTCTATTTTAAGCTATCTAACCATATATTGATAGCTTGATGTTCTTTTATTTTCTGAAGTGCGAATTGCTCTAGAATAAAGGGTTTTTTTTCCCTCATCCTGTAGATTTCTCTAGATTTCTCCGTATGTAGGTATCAAGATGTATGTCTTACATGATGCTTATTTGAGACGAACTTTTATCTAATAAACTGCATGTGTACATGGTTCACTTCCATTGATTGCCTCCACAATTATTTTGTTCATTACCTTGGAAGTACTTGTTATCTCTGACTTTGCCATCCGAACGCAGGTTGGAAAAGCACATTTTGAATTGGTTGATTATCTAGAAGCTGAACGCGCCTTCAGCCTTGCCCGCCTGGTATCTCCCTATAGTTTAGAAGGAATGGATATATATTCTACAGTTTTATATGTGAGTTCTCTATCCTAGTAAAGTTGTTTACATACTCTCAGTGCGTTAGTTACGTCTTAACAATTGGTACCATCCCTCCTACTCCAATCAGCCAAGCCGGCCTGGTATCTCATTATAGTGGATTTGTCTTCTATTTTGTCCTGTAACGGAACATTCTTTTTTGTTTGTGAACAACACTTACACTCATTGATACTCTACTTCACTACATCTTTAATGCCTAATTGTCAAGCAAAGTGTTCATTCAAGAGGTGGTCCTTTTAGTAAAAATTTTGTGATCTCTGTTGCAGCACGTGAAGGAGGATATGAAGTTGAGTTACTTGGCTCAGGAGCTTATAGCAACCGACCGCTTAGCTCCCCAATCATGGTATTGTACTACATAATTCGTTAGATCTCTGGTTTGGTAGTTAGTTTGAGGAAAGATAGAACCTTTCTGAGGGGATCTTACATCCTGAAGTTCAGTTAGACACAATGCGCGGTTGAACTTTACTTGGGCATGTCTTTCTGGTTCGGGATTTTTTTTAGCTATTTCCTTACTCTCGCAGTCCACAATGCACAGAGGCGAACATAGTATATGTTTTTATTTTTCTCTTCCTTAATGTATAACACGTGATATCATTCTGGTATTTAGCTTTGCCTCTAATTAGTAGGTACTATCTTGGCGTAGTATATGTTTATGGAGGTTCTCTTAGAGCTACTATCTTTCTCATGATAACTTGGAACGCTTGCTCCTATACGTCCTTGTTGGTATGAGCTTGATGCTATTAAGAGGTTTCCTCTTGCTAGGATTACGTCTTCAGCAGCCTTGACATCCATTAGAGGGCGAAGTGCGTTTCAAATTGTTTCAGTTATTATTTTGACTGTGTTTTACTCTGTTTTTGCTGAATTTGTATGGCAGGTGTGCTATGGGAAATTGCTATAGTTTGCAAAAGGACCATGAATCAGCGCTCAAGAATTTTCAACGAGCTGTGCACCTAAATTCAAGATCTGCATATGCACACACCCTTTGTGGTCACGAGTATGATAGATACCTGCTTCACTATCGATACCGTATCTGAAATTGATGGTCTTTAAAGAGTAGTCCTCCTTAACAGACACTCATTTCTTGTGTCTAGGCGTTTTATTGAAGTATTGGGACTTCTTTCTATGTGACAGATTTGTTGCCTTAGAGGATTATGAGAATGGAATTAAAAGCTACCAGAATGCGCTTCGGGTTGATGCAAGACATTACAATGCCTGGTATGGTCTTGGAATGATCTACCTTCGCCAAGAGAAGTTTGAGTTCTCAGAGCATCACTTCCAGAAGGCTTTCCAAATCAATCCGCGTTCTTCTGTTATAATGTCATATCTTGGAACTGCTTTACATGCCTTGAAGGTTGAGTCAATTGCATCACTGATTGTTCTTTTTTATCTTTTCTTTCTTCTTTAGTAACAGGAAATATCTTTCATGGATCTCAAGTTGTTTCTTTTAATATGACAGAGAAGTGTAGAGGCTTTGGTGATTATGGAGAAGTCTATTTCAGCAGATAAGAAGAATCCTTTCCCCAGGTATCAGAAGGCTAATATACTTGTAAGCATGGGAAACATCGATGGAGCTTTAGAGGTTCTAGAGGAGCTCAAGGAATATGCCCCTCGTGAGAGCAGCGTGTATGCTTTGATGGGTAAGATATACAAAAGACGTAATATGTATGACAAGGCCATGCTTCACTTTGGACTAGCTTTGGATTTGAAACCATCTGCAGCGGATGTAGCTACCATCAAGGTGATTTTGCTTACTAGTTTCCTTGCGTCCATATTCCCATGGTTCAGCATCCGGCCTTCTGTTTTGATGAGGAAAGCTGTATTGGCCTTGCTACTTTAAATCTCACAAAATATAAAATACAGAATATCACCTGAATGACTTGAATCGTTATCTTCACCCTCCATGATTCTATACAGTAACTACAAATGGTTCTAGTTCAGAGCAACGAGTTTCTTGCCTATTTATTGCCTGTCTTTTAACAGGCTGCCATTGAAAAGTTGCATGTACCAGACGATACAGAAGAGTCCTTGTGAAAATGTTATCCTGTGCGCCGGTTCCAAATGTAGAGCATGTTGTAAATTATCCGGCTCAAGACAATCTGCTTTCCCGAGAGGTTTGGCCTGCTTGTGCTTTCGGCTACGCGGCGGATAAGACCTAATCCTTCAGGATGCTTTATTCTTCTGGGCAACTCTGTTGGCAGATGTAAGTTTTGTAGGCGTTTCACACACTAGTTAGAGGAAGCAATGTAATGATGTCAAAGATGCATACTTGTACTGACAAGTTTCTAGGAATGCCTTCAAAGGATTCATATCATAGATGTCTTCTCTTCTCTTAATGTACACCATTACTTCACCAATTGATTCACCCCATGAACTATGCTTTTCAAATTTCTAGACATGACCTCTGAAAGAGTTCCAAGGCTGGAACGGAGAGCCTTTAATCAATCTTCCAATCTCATGGATGTTTCTGTTCTTCCTGAATATCTATCTTGACATTACAAAATTTAGAGTGTGTTTTGAATATTTTGTCTTGCACTTAAGACATTTTCACTAGGTTTCTTACTGAGTATCTATCTTGCAATTGTTTCGTCTAACCGATTTTCTGCAATGTGTTGAAATTAATTTCTGCCTAAATGGTCCACGACACAAATGGACTGGGAAGAGTTGATGTGATAGAAACGGGTGCATAGGTAAGACAAGGGCTTCTTTGACTATATTCGACAGTACTACATGGTTGGTACTAAATGGTATGATTACGGACTACACAATATTTTCTTCAGGATCGATGATTACGGGGCGCAAAGACAGTGCATCTTTAAGAGAGAGGTGGTCTTTAACCTTAGCCCCACCACAAATGATGTCTATTTGGACCTCACCTTGAAACAAGATGAGTAAGATCACAGTGAGAAATGTCAAATCATCATTTGATTAATCGGCGGGACTATAATTATGCCTTAAACGAGATGGAACACGCCCGAATGCAGTAAGGACCATAGCTAGTTTGCCAAGGGAAATTTTGAGAAACTTAGGGGCTGTATACTTACAAAATTTTGTATTAATTTTTGTAATGATGATGAAAAAAATGTCTTTTTTTTGCGTACTTTTATCTTTTTTCGTATTTGTTTTGAATTTTTTTTCGAAACAGTAACGAAAATTGTGAAAACAGCTGACTCAATATCAGAATTTTGTGTCAGATTTCTGCTCCCTCCCTCTCTCTCTCTCTCTCTCTCTCTCCCTCTCCCCCCTAGCACCACCATGGTAGCACCTCAAAAGACCAGAGCCACCACTGAACCACCATGGCACCACCTCAAAAGTTTTCTGATCTCTCCCTCTCTCTTCTTCGTTATAATCTTTCGATTTTGCTTTGGACTCACCATCTCAGGCAGTTGGGGTTGCCTCGGCGGATCAATTTCCACGGCATCAAAAGTTGATCTTGAAAAGCCAGGTTCGCTTTGCAGTTGGGATGGAAAGCCAGCCACGCGTTGATGGACTCACAATTCACGGCAATCTTTGGACTCACCATCTCAGGCGACAAGTTCGCTAGGCAGGCTAGCATACGGGTACTCTGGTCAAACACTCAAATCTCATCTTGGGGCGGCGGTAGATGGGGAAGAAGGTCGGGAACGACTCAATCACGGACTCATCGTTCTCCGGTGAAGCTGGCGTCGATCCCATACGGGTACTCCGGTCAAACACTCAAACCTCATCTTGGGGCGGCGGTAGATGAGGAAAAAGGTCGGGAACGACTCAATCACGGACTCGTCGTTCTCCGGTGAAGTTGGCGTTGATCCCATACGGGACTCCGGTCAAACACTCAAACCTTATCTTGGGACGGCGGTAGATGAGGAAGATTTCTAGAGAGTGGGGGGGGGGGGGCAGGAAGGGTGTGGGGCAAGGTTGGAAAGGGCAGAGAGTGGGGGGTGGGGGAGGGTGTGGGTAGTGTATATTATAAATAATATAAGGATACCAGTACAAGAATGAAAATGAAAATGATATAAGTACATAAATCCGACAGAACAAGTAGTTAAAATGAATTGTGAAAATAATAAAAGTACAAAAATGAATTTTCTATCTGAATACTAAAATCTTGAAAACAAAAACAGAATACAAAACGCGAAAAAGAATTGTGTAAGCGTACGGGCTCTTACAAATTGATTAAAAAGTTTGGTTAAAGATTATGTTCTTTTGAAACCCCAACAACGTGAAATTATAGAAGAAACAGAAGAAATGGCGCACACGTTAGTGCTCGAAATTCAAGAGAGATTACGCCACCGCCATTGACACGACGGACGGATAACTATTGACCTTCCACTTAAGGCCATAATTAAATTTCTAAGAAGTCTTATTAATAGTACTGTTTTCGGTGATACTTTTGCCATGACTTTTAGCGACAACTTGTGATCTCAAGGAATGAGGTTATAGCATAACATTTGTTTTCGTTTCACACAGTGGACTGGAGATGTTCCACCATTCTCTTTGCCATGACCTGCAAACCTGAGCCAATGAAACAATCCAAATCCTCCAGTTTCCATCCTTCCACTGGCTCAACTTCATACGCCCACTCTATTTCACACCCATCTTCTGTTGAACCCTTGAAACGTAGGAGTTGAACCCAACATTTCCATCGACAATGGAATAGCTAAAGCACATTTCCCTTGGACTAATGGAAATCAGTTTCTGCTTAGTCCAGTTCACAACCTCGTCACCGCCGTTGACCGGAGTCTTGAAGCCAGCACAGTAACGCACGGCGCCTTCGACCCCAAGGCAGGTGCCCAGGGTCGGGAACCACTTGTTTAGGCCAAAGAAGTCCTCCAGGAGAGGCCAAACTTGTGCTGCTTCTGGACCTGCTAGCTTTGCACAAGCCTCGCCTTCCCATTTTGGTTGGTCTTTGAGAGACATTATGGTAGAAGGGTCTTTGAGAGAATTTCCTGGTATTCTGTTGGATGGATGGCGTCTACCGAGGACTCTTGTGATGAGTTATATAGGGGCCTTTTGGCGATGAAATGGTGTCCTTGCCATGAGGAACATGTTTTGGGTCTATAAAGTACTACATGACCCACTAACTCCGTTATCATACTGTTGGCGGCACAAGCATTTTCAAGACAGTTAATACATAGACACGTGACATGATGAGAACCGTGAAAAGTGTCTTGAGTGGGAATTGAAAATAAGCACGTCTGTTACGGTTAATGATGAAACATCAGTTACCGATAGTGGAATGAAAAAGATAAGTGAATGGGAGAAAACACGCGGAAAGCAAAAATTCGAATGAGTCGCGTAGAAAGGAGAAAACCACTAACAGGTAAAACAAAATCGGCAATAATGGCTAACGTGAAGACATGGCTAGAAAATCGGTAGCAGCGGTTGATAAACGGTTCTGAAAATGGACAGCTGTCAGCACTACTGAAGAGACTCCAGAAAGAAAAGACCGATCATGGAGTCTAAGAAGTTATTCTCAATAAAGATAAGAATAAACAGTTACAACGAGCAAGTATAAAAGAAGAGCAGAACGACGAAGAAAGGGGTCGTCAATTTTACAAACAAAACTAGACTTAGGAAAAATAGTCTGTAATGTTCTAGCCGCTTTCTTTTATCCAGTTTTTAAAATGATTTGTCTTGTATCGATAGAAAATCCTATACATTGCCATACTTGTGTTCGTTGTACTATAATGATTGTTATCATCATTTCAGTGGGCGCATCAGTTTTAGATCTATTCAGTATTTTATCCTCAGTTAGTTTTCAATTCTAGCGAAGTCCTCAGGCTCTAACGGTAAAAAGATCCCACACTATTTATCGGTTGTGTCACAAGCGCACGATCTATAATGAGTTTGCCCAGTAGGCGCAAACATACACACAATTCACGATGCTAAAGAGAGAAAGGGACTTAACCCATGTTTTTTTTAGTTAAATTCACACAATTGCACGTTTAAAGGGTTAAAAATGTCAATAGTCTCTTTTATAGACAAAAAAGTGCGAGTACTTCAAAAGAAACTTGTCTAAAATTACCTATAAGTGGTAGGGGTCGGGTTATTGATGTGAGATGGATCCAAAAAAAGGGAGGTTGCACCGACAGAATTGGAAGTGCCCCTGGTTTCAAAGAGCAGAGGACAAGTTATTCACATTTCATTTGATGGTCAGAGGCTAATTGAAAGCTAAGCAGTGAGATTTTTAAAGATACCCCAGTTTCTCCTCAACAAATAAGTAATTGGGCTAATAAATTTCTGCCTAATGGAGAGGTAGTTGAAAATTAAATGATGTCTTTAGTTTACTAGAAACATCGACATGTTATTTCCTTTTTTCCATTACTTAAAAAAAGTGAGCCACTAGTTCAGGTACAAGATACTATTATTACCGCAGTGGAACGCATTAGCTGTCTACTCTCATGTTGATAAAAGTGAGGAAGAAACAAATAGAGAAATAAAAACAACTTTGTTAATAAAAAAATAATAATAAAACGATATAAAGATTTAGGTGCACCCTAGAGAGAAATATATTTGTTTTGTCTTAAGTAAACGGTGATAATACTGGTACTATCCCCCGACCTACTTGAGATCATTGGGGAGAATAAAATGGGACTGCGTTCCTCAGGTTGTAATTTTCCCTACTACTATAAATCTTGCACTTCACACCAAATCAAATGATCAACATTTTGCGACCTTTAGACTCCTAAACTTTGAGCATACGACAATATGATTGATTTGTCACCACATTTCTCCATAGTTTTAGCTTTTGATTGTGAGATGGGCCGTTGGATATTTTACTTGTTTTCCATGACATGTACGATCTTTTAAGAGTCCGTTGAGACCTAGGATTTCAATTTGACTAATGAAACTTGTGTGACTAGTAGAGCTTAAGAGAAAATGCCAACTATTAATGATGATTGTCAAATCGCCAACAAAACAACTTGTTCAATTCTTCTCAATACCGCATTATGTAACGGTACTTCTAATAATTGTCATCGCAATCAAAGTCCAAGTACTTCTAAAAATTGGCTTTTAATTATGGGATGGACTATTAAGAGTTGGTTGGGGCCATCTCATTAACATTTCAAGTTGACTAATGAAACTTGTGTGACTAGTAGGCTTAAGAAAAGGCCAACTAACTATAACCGAAGTAAAGAGTGCCAAATTGCCAATAAGCCCGCTTGTTCAATTCTTCTCAACACCACATCATGTAATGTGCTTCTAATTGTTGTCCCGGTTAGTAAGGTAGTGTTTGAAAACACTTACAATTTTAGTTTTCTGTTTTAAAAAAAATAAAAATAAAAACAAAAACAAAAATCAATTTAGTTTTTTTTTTCTACAAAAACAAATGGGTATTTGATTACCTAATTTTTATTTTGAGTTTTTTTTCCTTGGTGGTGGTTTGCGGTGGCGGTGGTGGGGCCTGGCATTGGTCGGCGGGGTGGCCGGCCGGTGGCTGCCGACGATCGGCAGTGGTTGTCTGGGATGGCTGCTAGCAGGCCGGCAGTCGCCGACTGCTGTGACAGGCGGCAGTGGGCAGTGGTGGTGGTCTCAAAATAAAAACCAAAACTTCAAATGAGAGTTTTCAAAAATAGCCTTATTTTAAAAACTAATTTTCAAAACTGAAAAAAATAAAAATAAAAACTGTGTGCTAATCGCGTTCATTTTCTCCAGTTTATAAAACTGGAGAAAAGACTTGACAAATAAACGATTTCAAACAGAGCCTAGACCCCTGTCTTTCGTAGTTAGCAAGTCTAGGATACATATGAAGATAACAAATTAGCATAAACCAATTAAATAATTAAGAACTAGCTAATGTGCCCGTGCCATGGCATGGAACGCGATGCAATTTGGTTTTAATATCATGTACTTCAATTTAGCTGAATTGGCTCAAAATTTCAAAAACTAAAGAAAGATATTAGTTAATGTCAAAGGCAAATGACTAATTCATTTGTATATCTTACAGACGTAATATTTAGCAGTACTCAAGTATGTAAAATTTTTCAATAAAGCAACTAGTCGCTGCATGGCATATAAGAATCACAGTAAAACAAAGAGAACCTTCAAGCCCAAATTTTGGGTTATAAATGATATTGTCATTTAAAGCTACCGCTAAGGAAATAAGATGTATGACAACATAGTGGTTTTGTACTCCTTTTATCTGGTTTATAAACCATAATTAAGTAAAGAATACTTGAATTTTATATACTAATAGGCTTGATTGCCTCTTTAGTGACAAAAAGACCCGGGCTTAGGAAAAAAGAGTATAGATTTAGTTTCACCTTTTTCTCTTTCTTTTTGTGTAATATATTGGCGAATTCGCATATTTCCTATAGTCACAGGTTATATATTCCTTGATGAGAAGTACATTATTTTATGTGCTTCAATTTTTAGATCTGTGCATACCAATAAAAAATTGTTCAAACTCCAAACTACTACTTCGTCCATGCCACATAATTTGATTAATTTTTTTGCACGTATATTAAAGATTTAAGTGATATACCGTGGATTTTCCATTGTACTCTTTAGAGAGAAGGGGGAAGAAAGTGAGTTAGAGAGAAAATGAGTTAGTCGAGTGTTAAATATGAAGAGAGAAATGAATAAAAAGTAGAAAAAAGTGGGTCAGGAGAGAGAGAAAATGAGTTGATAAAGATTTAAATACGGAGAGAGAAATAGAATAAAAAAAGTATAAAAATGGTAAACATGTATAAGCACCTATAGAATATTTCTTTATATGGGACGGAGGGTCTAACATCCCGGAATTTTTTCGGAACGTTAACACTCAATCGTTCAATGACACTAAGATAATGATAACCTCATAACCAAATGGTCAGTCATCATCAGAGCAATTAAACGTTTAATCAAACCATAATTCAGTAAACTGTCATAAATGATACGTCAAATTAAGTCTTAAAAATTTAAACAATAACATTCACCCACGCAGGGGCTCTAATGATAAATATTAAGATCAAATCTCTTCTTACGATCACTCGATTCTAATCCTTATTCGGGGAACTTAATGTTGGCTGCCACCTGCGAAAAGGAAGTCAAATGGGAGTGAGCTTTTAAGAGCCCAGTAAGGTCGATCAAAGATTTAAAAACAATTAAAAACGATTCGGACGATTTTACATTTAAATCAAATAATAACTCTTAAAACGGAGAAACATAACGATTCAAATGATTCTATATACAATCAAATGATAATTTTAAAAAGGTTTTCAAAGAAAACCACAACATTTCAATATAAACATAGGGATGAGTATCAACTCAATCTCTTAAATCAATAATCATTTTCAAACACTTAAAGTTCAATAAAACATAAATATGAAATATTGAACATGAGTAGTGTAACGCCCCGGATTTATTTACGGAGCGTTAATACCAAATGCACAAAGATCAGATAAAATTCCATAATTATCAGAAGACTTCAAATTGGTAAATCAGAGCATACACTAAAATCTCAAACGAAACAATATCGAAAGGCTTCCAAACGAAGTTAGAATCTTAAAGTATCAGAAAAACGGAGTCAGAAAAATCTTTACTCTTTATCATAAATCTCTCAAACGGTCAATCACTGGATATACTAATAATTCTTGAAATATATCAATATCTGACATAGGGGCCCAAAGCTTTTATAAAATCCAAAATTTTTCTCCAACATGGAGTTCAAAACAAAACCTAAGCAATGCCAACTTGTCTTAATTAAATACACTTAAAGGTCAATACTAACTTTGAAATAAGACAGCTAACTTTTGATCACACAGCTAGTCCTTCGAATCCGAAATCCCACCTACTAAACACCTAAAAGGAAAAACATTAAGGGAATGAGCCAAATGCCCAGCAAGGTCGCTCAAAGGACCAATCAGTCGGAAATCAAAAATATCTGAGAAACAAAATTTCGGAAGCACCAAATTTGTTTTTACGGAATAGATAATCAAACCAGATTTCAACTGTCAAAACATATCGGTATGACAAAATTTTCAAAGGCACACTTGTTTCAACTAAACAGAGATCAGACCAAATATCAAACACCAAAATATATCAGAGTTCGGAAATAGACACTAGAGAGCCATTCAGAAAGTGGTCACATACGTCATTCCTGACATATGAGGCCGGTTTAGAAAGTAAGATCGCGATCTCTAGCTCAACTCCCTTGAGCTAGCCCACTTTCAATCCACGTGGGTAAGTCGGAAATAAGTCACATACACTGTGACATGGCACATAAAGTCATCAAAACAAAATCTCAAAATAACCGTTGTCAAATATCGGACAAATCGAACCATATTCAAAAGTTTCAAAATCACATTATCAAATAACGAACTCGTCAAACAATAGGTAGAGTTCACGAAATTAATAACGATCATAAATCATTGAAACAATGATATCAATATGTCAATATTCTGAGGTCAAACAAATCCAACAGAATTTGATTTTTCACAAATCATAGAATTGACAACAAGTCATTCTTAACAAAGTTCAAAACAAAAAGGAGATGAAGAATCATTTATCCCCATATGAAGAGATTCGGATTTCAAAAGAATCTAAAGACTTACATGAGCGATTGATCCATCGCTGATTCGAATTTCGAAAGTAAACCCTTACCTTAATCCAGCCTTCTCCTTCTCTCTTTCCACCGCAATGGTAAAGGAAACAAACTTCTAAAAGTCTTTTGAGAGCCACAAAATCTTTGAGCTCCTCCTTAGAACTTCCAAACTTTCTATGCCTTCTTCTCTCTCTCTCTCTCTCTCTCTCTCTCGCGCAAAGGAGAGGAAAAGAAACAGAAGACCCCCAAAAAGGCTAGGAATGAAATAAGACGCTATTTCTATAGGACATAAATTTTAACGTTTTCTTTCGATCGAAAATCACCTTTAAGTCGACCGAAAAATAACTTTGAGTCGACTGAAAACACGAAAGTCAACTGAATAGTACTTTCAGTCGACTAAAAATATTGTTCATCGGCTAAAGTGCTGTTCATAGTACTGTTCAAAATACTGTTCATAGTTACTGTTCAAAAACACTGTTCATAGTTACTATTCATCGATTAAAACTTTTAGTCGACTGAAAACACTCTTTTAGTCGACTAAAACCTTTAAATTCGACTCAAACTCCAACAAAAACTATTTTTACGCAATTTAAATACTTTTTAGTCGACCGAAACACTTTTAGTCAACCGAAAACCCTTTTAGTCGACTAAAACCTTGTAAATTCGACTAAAAACTTCAGAAAACCATTTTTACATAATTTAAATACTTTTTAGTCCATCAAAACACTTTTAGTCGACCAAAAATCCCTTTTAGTCGACTAAAACCTTCACAAACTTCCTTATCAAAATTTTGAACACTTTTCATTCAACCAAAAATTTCAGAAACAATCCCAATTTATTTTCTTATTTCTAACAAAAGACCACAAATTTATTTATTCCAAAAAAATACTAATTTCGCACAAAGAAAATAACATTTTTGGGGTATTACAAGTAGTACGCTGTAGCAAAGCCACCCGACAGTGCTCGATACGCTTTATATATGCATATGTACACTGACTAGTCTATCTTGGTACTAGTTTAACCCAACCAACAGACCATCCTTATAACTTCAACAATACAGACCATCTTTATAACTCTCAGGTTTACTAACTTATGTCAATATTCAAGGAATTTAAACTGTTTTACAATGATTGAAATAAATAAACAGATAAGAATAACGAATTCTAAACGATCGCTATCAGGCTCAAATTAGGATTTCATGGACAGTTTCAAAATATTTTTTATATCAAAAATAAAATGGAATCAATGTAGTTCATAAAGCTGTCAAAATAAAATATTTGAAATCAGAACGATGAAATAGGGTTCGAATAGAATTCCTTACCTCGATCCACGCTATGCAACCTCGATTAAAATTCTCTGAATAAACCTAGATTGGCAAATTCATTTGTTAAAACACAATTTATGTCACAATACTATAAACTAATATCAACTACTCAAACGGCGCTCAATCTTAACCCCGAAATCAAGCAACTAAAAGTGGGTCTCACACATGGCCAACCTAACAGACAATCCCGTACACTCCTTAATGCGTAGCAATACTTCAAATTTATTATAAATTACAAAAATACTTTTAAAGCTTAAAACATTAATAAAAGTCAAAATATGAATTTTCTGATTTTTTGAATATTTTTGAATTGGAATAATTTCTTTAAATATAAGAATAATCCATAAATAGCCAAAATTATTTAAAGGTGAAAATAAAGTCCCATAATTTTTGTAACAGCTTTAAAATATGTATAAAAATTATATAAATTGAAATCAGAATTTAAAAGACATCAAAACTATTTTTAAATTTTTTATTTTGCTAAAATCAATACTATACAAGTATTAAAGCAAATAAACTCGAAAAAGTACCAAACTTAAACTGGAACATATTTATACCATAAATAAATTACTCAAAATTTTTCAAAATATTTTCATGAGTTTAAAAGCTCAATTTTTTTTTACAAATCTAAAATTACAGAAAATATTAAACCATACACTATTGAATGTTCGCACCGTACTTAACGCTAACCCAAAATCTGAGCCGCACTTCTCTTCTTCTTTCTTCCAACTTCTGTCCAAATCAGAAAACACTCACCAGCTCATGGTTACTGTTCACGCAGCTTTACTTTCCTCCCAATTTCTTGTCTTTTAACCGACAACACATAAAATGCATTCATAATACCAACACTCACATACCAACACAACTACTGAAGCTCCCTTTTTTCCCAACATCCATAAACACACATATGGGGCTGTTTTGGCAGCCCCCTTGCTTCACTTGACACATACCATGCACACACATCACACATTTACACTTACATGTTAACACACACACACACACACACACACAAAACATAACCCATCTTACTTCTCCCACACCCATTGCTAGGTCTTCTCACCCCTCTTCATTACTTTTTTTTCTTTGTTTTGTTCCACTCAAGCATTACACATACACACGCTCTCATAGTACACCCCTGTATCCACACACACACACACACACACACACTCTCTCTCTCTCTCTCCCTTTTCTCCAAGAACCCACCTATAACACACATACACACCACCAAATTTTCTCCACACCCACTGCCTTACGGCAATGGGTCTTCCCTTCTTCATTTTTCAAACCTTTTCTTCTTGAATTTTTTTTTTGTGAAGTTTGGCTTCTTTTTGCATCTATAACTGTTTATCATGTTATCGACTTTAGAACAACAGTCATAACTCCTATGAGCTTTCTTCATATATTATATTGCATGTCCTTAGTACAATATTTCTTTAGAACTTCTTATACAGCTGCAATCCTTCCTCCTAATGAATCGTAAAGCATTCCGTCATTTAGGAGTTAAGTAAAAAAAATTTCTGCTAACTCGTCTCATGGTTTAAGAAGTTTGGTAATAAATTGCTTTTGCCAATGGAGGCTGTCTCTAAGTTCTAACTTGTAAAAATATTTTCTAAATTCACAAGTGTAATTTTTAAAATAACACATATCACATATTATTGTTTTGTCAAATTTGTGAAAACACTTTTTTCTTGAATACCTGTGTTATTTAGAGATATCTTGCAGAACTCTCGTTTGAGGTTATCTGCATAAAATATTATCCATTCTTCAGAAATGTTAAGCTTGCTTTGGGCTTCAATTATCATTTCATTATCTGCTTTGCTATTCCAAAACCTAGCTGCGTTTTCTCGCAGGGTTGATCGAATAAAATGTTTCATAGCATGTCTTTCTGTTAAATTACCACATATTATGGTAATTTTTAAGGCTTGTGCCCAATTATCGATTATTTCTTCAGTATTTAAAATACAATCGATATCAAGATATATGCCGTATTGATTTACGGGCTCATTTCTTTTATTTTTTGGGACAAATTCTTGTTTTAAATTTGTCCTTATAGGGGCATAATTAAATTTAGAATTTCTTTCTAGATTTAATTCTTGATTCCACGCTCTTGCATAGTTTGGATCGGTTTCTCCGTTTCATAAATTCATATCAGCAAACGCTTTATTTACTTCTAATATGGCTCTTTTTTCTTCTTGTTTATATTGCTGTTCTTTTAGAACAACTGAATCTATTTCATCCATAATTGATTTTTTCAATGATTTTTCTTTTTCTACTTTGTCGAAGTAGTCATTTATTATTTTTTTTCTATTTCTTCTGCACCTATTCTCCTTACGGGATCTTTAGTGTCTTTTGAGTCACTCGAAGAGGGTTTTCTTTCGCCTTCGCTAGTACTATATGCTATAACTTCTTCAAATACAGTCGTTTGATTCTGATTTGTTCAACTGGATACGCAGACAATTCGACCTTTATTGTCGAGTTCAAGCCAAAAATCTAAAAACTAACTTAGGGTGAGTCTTACTATAATTTGCATGCCACGTGTTTTTTAGGCCGATAATCATTAGAAATGAAGTAGAGATTGAAAAGGCACGGTAGGTTCCTAACACCTTCCTGTTGCGTTACTTAGTCCCCAGACACCTCTCTTGGTTTTGATAAGATCAGTCGCCCTTCTTGGATACCATTAAATCACTTTTTAGGTTTTTCTTATTTTCTCAAATTAAATAAGATGATGACTCCATTAAAATCCTTTCTGAAATTTTTTTCGAGGCTGTTCGCTACAGTGGTGACTAAAAACTAAAAGGACAAGACTTGAAAAACTTTTTTTTTTTTAATTTTTGGCCTAGCTTTATTTTTCTTGTATTTTGTGTTATGTACAATATGACATAACTGTGATACTTGCACTTTTATTTTCATACCTCACATACGCGCACATCTCACCCCGACCCATCCATTTGAGAGCGACACATTCGAGGCCCTTGGTCATATGGCTCAAGGCGATCTCTTGATCAATTTGTCAACTTTACATGCCTAGTACTAAAGATTCCTCTTGTTCTCTTGGCATATTAAACAACTTGTATACCTACTCGTGATTGTCCATTATTAACTTCCTAGTTACGGGCGGGAGGTATATGGTAAGGTCGAGCCGATGGATGACATTTAGACCAGTTTTATAAGGAAAAACCTCACATCCAGACCATTCAGTGTTCTGTACTTTGAGAGAATACTTGTATTGGCATATGACATGTTGACAAGGAAACCACCAACATGCTGTAAGCTAAACTGGTAATTTTGCAAAAAAAAAAAGGAGACTCTAACTAACCGGCTGGATATTCGCCCTCACATTAACCAACTTGCCGGTTCACTTATAAAGTGACCGGAAGGTTAGTCAGTACCCCCACTTTTTCAGACATTTTCTCATAAAATCATAATTACACCCACAAGGTTAACTGGCCGGTTAATCAGTGTCTAATCCCTATGCAGGTATAAATTGGTCAGTTTAATATTTTATTCTGTGGTGTGCTTATGTGCGTCTCCCATTGTGTGGTTTTATTTCTAGGATAACAAAATGTCAAAAGAAAAAAGAATAGAAGAAATAAATAGCGTGTATGTGCATCTTCCAATTGTGTTGTTCTAGTTTTTTCATTTAGTCACCTTGTCTTTCCCTTTAATTTAAGCAAAACAAAACAATACAAAAAAAAAAAACAAAAATTTGAAAAAATCAAAATACTTTCTTCCCCTCTCAGAAATCTTTTTTAGAGTTTAAGGCGAATAGTGTTTGTATTTTTAATAAATCGATGAGTCCATGCTTAGCAAATTAAGAGCATAACATTTTTCAAAGCAAGAGAGAATTGCTCGATTTCATAATTGACCAATCACCTCAGGATATTGAGCAAGAGATGTTTTTGAGTTTAAGCCTAGTTGTCTATCTCATTGATGCTTTTTCTTTACACTTAGGGGTGGTGACTCACTGTCTCTTCAAGCGTACAAATCATAATTTCATTTCATTCGAAATTGAATGTCAAAAAACCTAACGAGAGAATTTGGTTTGAAACTTAGACATTCGAGTGAGATCTTAGGAGAATATCATGAAAAGACCGTGACTTCCTTTCTTGGCCAACCCCTCATTCATGTGAAATAAGTCAAATCCTCAAAGAAAATGAGATGCCATATCGATGTCAAGGCTTTCTCTTGTTCAAAGCTCACTTACTCCTCTCCTGGGATGAACAATTTATCTTGAGAAGAAAAAAAAATGAAAAGAAAAAGTCTGCTAGGCTGAAAACCCTGAGAAGGGCGGTATAGGCAAAGTTAGGGCATAGAAAAACAAAAATGAAAAAAGAAGAAGAAAGAGAGATCTCGAAAGAATGTAGGTTTGCATGAGTCTTCCCTGTAATAAGCATTATGATTGAAGGCCATTGATTGGCCACCATATATCATCCTGATTATCCGATACAGATTGTCCCATTTGCTAGCCCTTTGTGCCTAAACAGTTTAGTCTTTCTTTTCGGAAGCCTGTATTTCTGACCTTGGGGTGGGTAAGTCTTCTGATGTGTACCTATGTCCAAACTGTTGTTACAAACTCAACTCAGTATAGTAAGGGTTCTCGCTCATAGGAACCAAAGCCTTGAAGATAGACGATGAGTGAAATCATTAGTTTCATTTATTCAATATCAAAAAGAAAGAAGAAGTTTTGAAGAAAAAAGGAGAGAAGAAAGAAAAGAGAAATAGATGGGATCGAAGAATCGTTGTCGAAAAACACTACATGAAGCACCATTGATTGAGTTTGAAGAATTGATATTCAGCAGATCCAGTTTGAACTACGTCCGACCTGATTCCCTAATGAGGATACGTGGGCAACTTAGTCACTTTCTAGGCTCAGTCTCCATGGCCACAAACTAGGAGCTTTGGTTTCATACTTGGATTTTTAATTTGAGTCTTATTACCATTCATTTCTTAGCCCATACCCTGGCCTATATTGTGTACCATATAAAGTCCTCCTTGAGGCTATGCTCATTGAAGAGAGACAAAAGTTCTCCCACATTTTTACAGGGTCAATATATATATATATATATATATATATATATATATAAATGAACAAAAAGAAGATAATGGTCCATGCATTATTTTGAGCGTGCTACATCCTGACATAATATGTTCACCTTCATACTGGTTTGTTGGATGACCTCTCAACTCTTGATTTCACCAAACATAATATGTTCACTTGAACTCAACTCTTTCTTTCACCAAAAATTGTTTTGAGAGGCATGCGAAAGATAGTACCAAGTTAAATCACGTTGACTTGGTCCTTATTAATGTTGGGTATTTTGGGGTCTTGTTCTTTTCTGGATTTACAACGGCCCCCTCAATTATTCCTAAACAAATTGTACAAAAAGATCATATGACTTGTCTAAAGGAAAAAATAATTTTAGATTAAATACTTTAGTAGCCCAGTAATCGTCATGTGCTACACACATCATGACTTAATAGCTACATTCCTAATGGATTTGGACAAAAGGCCTAGTTTTTTGCTACTTGATTCTACATCTGTCCCCCTTATATGTAGTTTTGCAATAACATTCGCATGTATTGACACATGGTCCGAGTGCGTCCTGTGCCCTAGCCTCAGCTTAGAAACAAGAGTCAACTACGCATGAAAGTGGCTGGTTGTCTATGGATTCTCGGGCATATGACTAAGAGCCAAAAATAACAATGCATGAAAGCAGCTAGTCGCTTAGTTACAAAGAAAGAAACATATCTAGAAGCAGGAGCTAACAATACATAAAAAATAGCTGGTCGTCTAAACACACCAGAAACAGCGAACTACAAGAGCCGGAGCCAACAACGTCTGAAAGCGGTTGGTCGCTTAGGAATATTAGAAACTCATATCTAAGAGTCAGCACCCAACAACGCGAAAAATGGCTTTTTGCTTATATACAAGAAAGGAAACTATCTAGAAGCCGCATGCAACAATTCGAGGAAGCATTTGCTCATCTAGATACACCGAGAACAACGAACCTAACAACCAGCAACGCATGAAAGCACCTGGTCATTTTGGAACAACATAGACTCACGTGTAAGAGTCAGAGACTCATATCGAAGAGCTGGAGCAAATAACGTGTGAAAGCGGCCGGTTGCTTAAATACAAGGAAAGAAGCATGTCTAGGAGCGGGAGCCAACAAAGCGTGAAAGTGGTTTGTCGTCTGGACACATTGAAAACAACGGCATAGGAGTCGATCAAAGTCAGAGCCAACATTGCCAAAGGACAATTGCTATTTTAGTGATGAGAACAAGATATGTTGACTCTCTTCTAGAGCTGAGAAGGAAAGAAATGGGGCTCAAAAGTCACAGCAAACCTCAAAATGTCATATATATATATATATATATATATATATATATATATATATATATATATATGTCTGTGTGTGTGTGTTATTTTATTGTTTTATATTTTTATATCTTTTTAAATATTCTTTTGCAAACTAGGGGTAGGAAGTAGAATCCTAAGACCTAGGCTTAGACGAAAACAGATAGACACTATCTTGGCCGTTAAGAGAGGGGAATTGCAGGAAGCCCTAGGTAAAATGCACTCATATGAAACTGACAATGCTATAGACTAGACGAACTGGTCAAAGACAAGTACACACGATCATAACTATCGAGAGTGGAGAATTACAGAAAGCCCTTAACCAAACAAAAAGCATGCAGATGATATTGACAATACAATGAGCTGGATGAATAAAGACAAGTACTATCTTGACTGCCATGAGAGGAGAATCACATGGAGACCCTAGATAAACATGCATGCTGAAGACACAAACAATGCAATGCACTGGATAAGGATAGACAATACATGCAAAAGATACTAACAATGTAATGAACTGGATGAATAAGACATACACTATCCTGACAGTTAAGAGAGATAATTACATACGGAGCCCTAAGACAAAACAAAAGCTTACAGAGATAGACACTACCTTGACTGTCCAGGCAAGGAAATCAATTTAAGCCTCTAAATAAAAACAAAAAAGCATTCGGACGATACTGTCAATGCGATGAGTTGGATGAAGATAGACACTTAGTAGATGGGAATCACGTGGAGCCCTAAGAGAAAATAAAAAAACATGGAAGGAAAAAAGCATGAGAAGCCTCTGAGGATGTCGATAAGGAAAAACATATGACACTTAGAATATTCTAGACAAAGATGGAAATAGGGTTTACCTTAGCATAAGTATAATGGAAGGGAAAACGCATGAGAAGCGTCTAAGGATGTCAATAAGGAAAAACATATGACACTTGGAATATTCTTTGACAATTCGAGAGCACGTTTGTGTTGAAATCACATTTGGATTGCCCAATATCATAAATCGACCATTCACTCTAAGATTTATTCTCAACTTTAAAATCTTTTTGTCATTTGGATTTAAAGGTAATGGTACCACACTACTGACAAATCTATCTCTACCCAAAGAGGGGAGTACATTTGATGTTTTATTTTGAAAACATTTCATTTCTTATCATTAAAGGTCGTTCAACTTCGTGAAAAGAGTTACTTCTTAACTTAGAAACTCAAGTTTGAATGCTAAACACAACACGTCGTGAAGGTTGGACAAGTTAACAGTGAGGATGCAAGTGTATATAGGTGCATAAGCTACAACGCCAGTAAGACGTATGTGATCTTGGCCCATGAGTAGTAAGAAAGGTCAAGTATATGTGACTGGACTGAGCAAAAAGCCATCAACTCTTCAGTGCATGAAAAAAAAAGTCGTAAGACACGCGATGGCCTGACCCGTGTTTGTACCAAGTAAAAAGTACCTACAAGTTTTTGGGTAAACAAAATACTCAATTTCTTTTTCCTGAAGCCGTGTCTGCCCGTAGGTCATGGTTTGGCTTTGCCATGTCTGTGCTCAAAGCTGTCAATACCTTAGACTTTGCCGACTTCTTCTCTTGCTCTTTCTCCTTTGTCCCCGCACATTCTTACCTGGTCTCTAGCTCAGACTACACTCCACTTGTGACACTTGCACGTGGTTGAGATGCAGTTAACTTGGTGGTGGTGGTGGCTAGAGTTTGGTATAAGTGGGGCTGGGTGGTTGAGACGAATGATCGGTGACGGCTAGGGCCTGGTTTGTGTTGATTGGATCAAGCAAAGAAGAAGGATAAAGGGCGCAAAACAGGGTGAAAGGAAAAATTCACAAGTCTTACTTGGTACAATGAGACCATGTACCAAAAGAATAGTAAGATACGTTTTTTGACGGTTGCAACAAAATCAACGCTCTACGGTAGGCCCTTCAGCAAAAAGTTGAAACCTCAAGTGTGTTTGGCAAGTGAGCCAAACCATAAGGGGGCCTCAATGCAGCATCTCTGAAAACCATTGACTTGTGAAATTCTATGAACAATTGCTCCGCAGCATGCTTAGACCTTGTTTTGCAAGCACATTCTACATCAATGTACCACTACTTTAACATTATTGAAAACGTGTTGGCAACCAGCAAAGTCATGACATGACTTGAGTGGTTCTGATTTATGCGGGGCCAATGAAACCGATTGAACACTTTTGAGCCCAGAAATTTCTTGTGTGGCACACGTTTAACAGATGTAATCACGCATGCATGCCACCAGTTGTGGCGGAGCCAGAATCATTATCACGGTGGTCAATGCATAATGTTATGATATTTATTGAGAGAAATGGATCGAGTCAAAATATGTTTTAGACACACATTTATAGGGGATTATTATAAAAAAAATTTGTCACCTCTCGGCTTTTCTTGTTTAAGTTAGAACACATTGATAACAAAAACTAGTTACAAGAGCTAATGAAGTCTAATGAACAGAAAAGTACCCAAGAATTGCCATCACTTTTCCGAAGCTCCCTAAAACAAAAAATTGGCTTTAATTACTGGTAAGATTGCCATAAGAATAACTACAAGTAAAAATAAAGTAGCATCCGGAAAGGTTCACCGCTTGGTCTTCCTTTTCCTTATCCCCGCGCCTACCAAATACTGCACACACAACGCATTAGGTCTCTGATTCTAAACTATAGAGCATGGTTGTGGTGAGAAGTTTCAACACTACAATTTTGTGAAAAATGTCTTCCTTTTACTGCTAAATGTTTCAGTGACAATCTTTTTATTGCAAAAATTAATTTAACAAAGCTCCTTTGTTACGGCATCACTTGTATAAGGTAAAAGATCTTTCCCGATACCAAAGCCCCCAAAATGTTGATCTCACCGAGAATCAGCCTACACCAAGAAGCTTTGACCTCCTCCAAAAACCATCAATAAATATCTTTACATCCAACCATCACGGACTGCAGGGCTGTACTTCTTCGTACTATTCTCACACGAATGGCGTAAATGCTAAAGTAGTTATAAAGCCATTCGGACACTCTGTTGGGACAAGACAAAAAACTTAGAACTATTATTATGTAATACAGTTACTATAATAGTTTTAATAAGAAAAGATTTTTACTTAAAGAATTTCAATATTATCGTTAAAATTTATAGTGATAATCATTTCTCTCTAAATATATTTTGCAACGCTTCTTGATAGAGTTGTCAAACGGGCCGGGCGGCCTGCGGGCCTAGCCCAACCTGGCCCGAAAAAAGCCCGGGCTGGCCCGGCCCTAAAAAAGCCCGGAAAAAGCCGGCCCGGTTTTGGCCCGATTTTTGCCCAAATTCTAGGCTGACCCACTTTTTTAGGGCCCAAATTCTGGGTTGGCCCAATTTCTTGTTGTGTTGCATTCAATCTTTTTATTCTGATTTTTTTGTGGATTTTAAGAACAACCCTTTATATGTAAACTTTAATTGTACTCATTATTTTTATCCTAGTTTGACCTGCTAGGTCATATTTAATATGTAATTGGAATTTTAGTTTAATGTGAATCTTTGTATGTAGCAAAATCTCTCACAATATAAGCCCTAATATGTAATTGGAATTTGAAGGGTATAGTGCATATATTGGGCAAAAACAGTTTGTTACTTTGAAGATCATTTTCCTGAACATTTTTAGACCCTCTTATTGTTGCTTCTTCTTTTTTTTCCATTCCTTTCTTTTCATGCTTCTTCGTTCTTGTTTCTGCTACTTCCTTATTTCCTCTGCTACTTTATTTTCATGCTTCTTAACTGGGTTTTTGCTGCTGCTGCTTCTTCTTTCTCAAACCTTATCCCAGTGATTATGACGTGTATCTTATGATTGCTGTAAAGAAATTGAAATTAGGTAATATATAAAATTTACACCTTTAAATGTGTATATATAGGTAGCGTAGTTCAGCAGTGTCCAAAATTCTTCTACGCTTTTTTTTTAACTAGCAGAAAGAATAAGTTGTCTCAGTTAAATATTAAATAAGTTTGTTCATAACATGAGGATAAAGAAAAGTTGCATGGACACACAACAGTAAAAGCTTTCAAAATGAGCTTCTATTAGCTTTATTTATGACATTCTTTAAAATTTAGAATTTTCTACGTAATACAATCATTAGAGACCTATTTTTACCGTAATTAAAGCATTTACCTTGAATAACAAGAAAATGCAACAAAAAAAAAAGTAAAAAAAATTGGGCCTAGGGCCTGGGCTTGGACTGGGCCCAGATATCCCCACATTTTGGCCCGGCCCGTTTGGCAGGGCCTCTGGCCTGGCCTAGGCCCGTTTTGCTGGAGGACCGATGGGCTTGGGCTGGGCTGGGCCGGCCCAAGCCCGACCCATTTGACCTCTACTTTTTGATCACAACAAATAATCCTAATCCATACATGGATTATGTTTACAAATCCATGTACGATTTGAATTCCAAGTGCCTCAATTGGGGAGCTCATGTAAGGTAAAAGCCACCAATTAGCAGCATCTGGCAAATGGTGGCTGATCATCCACATGACATGGCAGCTGGACCTAGACCTTGGGTAAAAAATTTGGTCCCTACCCGCGGGTCTATCTGTCCCGTTAAAAAATTTCGGGTATGGGTATCCAAATCTCTTATTCACTGAAAATAGTCTTGAACCCGGACCAACCCATGATCTCCTGTTCGGATACGGGTCACCCGTTAATTTTAGGTATATATAGTTTGAGATATTTTTGCACTAACCCATTTCTTTGGTTTTCACAAGCGCCTCTCATCTCTTAGTCTGACCCTCACTCTCACTCTCACCGCCCCATCCTACTCCTCTGCTGTCGCCCCTCTCCCTCTATCCCTCACACTCTTCGTCCACTGCCGAGCGCCACCTTCCCCTTCTTCCTGCAGTCACCCATCTCTCTTCAACTTAAGTCGACCTCTCCTCTCACAGATTGACCGGAGTCGCCGACCGCCACCAATATTTAAGTCCATCACCGAGGCGCTGATAGCCCTGTTCACTGTCGTTCGTCACGAATTCCTACAAGAAAGGTGACTCGAGGATTCCTAAAATTCTACTAATCTATCATCCCTTCTTAGTTCCTATAGAAGTGGAAGATCAGTTTAGGATGGACTAAAAATACACATTCTCATATATCAAACAACAACAAATTCACATTCTTATAAGTTCATTGCTTGGTTAACTTTGGGTTAACATCTTTGAAACATAAGGCTGCACTAGTATTTTCTTACGAACGAAAGAATTGTACTATCTTTATATACAATCTACTACTCATTTCCTCCTATGCTTCTATATGTGGGGTTCTACTGTATCGGTGCAACCGCTGCATAAAAATAGCAAGAAAATATTTCAAGGGGCAAAGGAATGCTAATACAGCTGACAAGGAAAGGGAAAAAGTCTATTAGTTAATGATCATAGTGAAAGACATTGTACCCTAATGGTGTTGAAAAAAAAGAAGAAAATATGACAATTTATCGATATGATGTCCAAAGAAACTGTTTATTAAGAAATTAACAAATATAATTTACCCATGGGTATAACCCAACCCGCCTGGGTAGGCGATGGGTACAGAAGAAACTTACATGGACCCGACTGGGCCTTACCCATACCCGCTAGTTATGCTTGTTTGCCAGGTATAAAGGCAGCCCCTCATTTGCACATCCCCTAGTTAATTTCATTTTGTTGGACACAGCAGTAACATGGATTTGAATCATGAGTGTAGCTATTGATTAGGGCAAAATTTGCACTTATTCCCCTTGCTTGAATGCTAAACCAATCTCCACCCAAGATTGCGCACATCCATGGTAACAAGAATTTGTAAATTGATGCACATAACCCCAGAATTATGTAAAACTTTTATGGATATATTACTTGATTTTTTTCTTCTTCACCATACACCAGGTCCAACACACTCGCTCTTTCCCTCCATCTCCAACTATTCCCTTATCTTTTGAGAACTAAAGTGCAACCCTGATCCACAAATTCACGCTACAAATCCATGGCCACCTCCAATACTGCCGCACACCAGTACTCCCGCTATCACCAATTTCCCAAATCCTTAAAGGGCGTGGTCAAGGACATCAGAGTCGTTAGGTTTGATGAGCAGCAACGCTAGTGGTTATGTGTTACATGTGGGTGACATTCCATTCCATGGGATGGGAGGCGTTTCGAGGCAATGGTGAATCAGTTCCTAGTGTAACGACCCACACATTTTCCGTGTTGCAGTGCAATGACCGTGAGATCATAATCTCTTATACAAGCAACAATATCTTCTTTGGAAGTATACTGATATCAGCCTTGCATAAGACTTTGCCCAGCAGGTATACTGATCGCCTTAGACTAAAAGCAATATTTCAATACGCTCTGATGAGACTATGCACATTGATCTTGTCAAGATTCTCATATGCGCTTACCAACAAAGTCCGATGCCACTCCACACTCGGTGCAGTAATATGCCCTTGGTCATGCTCGGCGTGCACAACTAACACTTTGTGGACATAATCGGGTTTATCGTGTCTCAATGCACTACAGATATGTTGTTGGAATTGTTATAAGAAACTAGCAAGGACAACTCCAAACATTAGTGTAAAAATAGATGGCTGCGGTGCGGATTAGGTCGCTCTCTTAAGACGATTCGCACCCCTTCGGAGAATTACCACAGGTGCAATAAGGTTATCGACGTGTCGCATCTGGGATACAACAGCCCAACTTTCGCTGTTGCTGCACTCATAATTCTACACAAACGAACGAAGCAGAAGTTTCACTCGACACCTTACCAAAATTGCCCACAAGTCTAAGTGTATCAGAATATAGAGAGCAAGATATAGAGCTTAGGGATGGCAATGGGGCGGGTCGGATGCGGATTTTCTAAAATCCGAACCCGCCCCGCTAGTCGATGAATTTTGCCCCACCCCGCCCCGCCCCGCCCTGGACCGGGCTATGTATATAAAATACCATAACCGATCCTATGTGGAGTTAGGAACTCCGAACCCGCCCCGCCCCGCTGTGGAGAGCCGTGCGCCTTGCGGTGGTGGTTCGTCGCAGTATATCCAAGCTCGTCGTCGCCGTGCGGTAATGCAGTGGAGATTCGTGGGCCTTGCGGTGGTGCGGTGGTGGTTCGTCGCAGTAGATCCAAGCTCGTCGTCGCCGTGCGGTACTGCAGTGGAGATCCGTGCGCCTTGCGGTGGTGCGGTGCTGGTTCGTCGCAGTAGATCCAAGCTCGTCGCAGTGGTGGTTCGTCGTCGCCGTACGGTACTGCGATGGAGAGCCGTGCGAGGTGCGGTGGGCTCCAATTCGTGAGGTGGATGGAGAGTGGCCGAGTTGTGCACCGTGCGGTGGAGAGCGGCGAGAGCGCCGTGGCCGAGCCGTGCGCCGTGAGTGGCTGTCAAGATTGGAGAGGAATGCAGAAATCTCAAATTAGGGCTTGCTGGAAAATAGTCATATATATATGGTATAGATGGACGGCTAAGATTAAGTAATCTATTAGGGTAAATATACCGGGGCGGGGCGGGTCGCGGTGCAGGTATAAGTAAATACCATATCCAACCCTAACCCGCTGAGGGTTTTTTTAAAAAATACCATATCCGCCCCACGACCCGGTCAAAGTCAAAAAAATCCGCTCCTATCGGGGCGGGGCGGGGCGGGGCGGGGCGGGGCGAAAATTCGCGGGTTCGGATTTTTTTGCCATCCCTAATAGAGCTTGAGTTGTGTGCAGAAAAAAGTGAGGAGGAGGTCTCCTTTTATAGTTGAAGAAAAGAGCTGTTGAAAATTTGTTACAAATAAATAAATCTGAAATTCATTTCAGAATAAAATGTTATAGTAAAAATATGACTGTTGTGTAATAAAAGAAAATGTGACTATTGGAGAGTAATGAAAAATATGACTGTTGTCCAACGGCTATATTTTCTAGTATAAATAGTCATGCAATAGTCCCATATGAGTACTGGGGGGAGGTCAGAATGCTGCCGCAGTGCAATAAAAAATTACAGAAACTTGTAAGTCCCCCACTTGTCCTTCCCCCTTACGCGTGTGAGTTTTAGACTCAAGCACATCTTATTCAAAGGTCAAGGAGTGTCAATTTATATACTCCTTAAAGTTCTTTACAATAGCCAATGTGGGACAAGAACTTTCCAAAAGTTTACGTATGTAAGAAAATTTGCACTTGCCATTTTCAAGCAATGTGGGACTAAAACACTTTATGGTTTTATTCAAAACTTCAATGTTTTCTCAAAACCAATCTTGAAAAGAAAAGAAAATTTTATGTTAAAATACTCCAACAATTTCCCACTTATTTTAATAAAAAATTCACAACCTAGACAGTGGGCAAAGATGAGAGTCTCGTGCATTGTGAAAGTGGCTCTGCCTTGAAACATTCACTCAGTGTTTTAGTCTTCTCGTATTAGAGCCAAAGTAGACTCAGCCTTGAAACGATGGCTACTTGAGGATACATTGAAGACATCACACACACACGAGACTCAAGGTATCTTATACTAAGCTTCATAAGCCAGCACATTATGGCCATGTGCTTTATCCCAGTTTTCATGAGTGCTCTAGAGAATAAGCTCGATTCTCATAGAAAGCGGCCTCACTTCCACACTCATATAGATGAGTCTATCAAGGATGCTCTCATAATTAATACATCTCACCCGTATAGGCTATAGAACTCATTAAGAGATCACAATGAATCTCAATCTCCAATATCGTTACGAGAAACATGTACTTATACCATAGGAGGGACATTGTCATAAGACAAAATAGTACATGTATAAGACCAGTCACTCTATAATTTGTTGGTCTCCTTACCTAGTTCTTGGGATCTCTAGTTCCTAGGAGGTTGTATCCTTATAGGTGACTTATTCATTTTTGGGCTTAAGTCTCATCCGCCTCGATGTCTAGCTAGAGCTTTTGTAAGTGGGTCAAGAAGATTATCACCTGATCTCACATAATCAACATTGGTCGCACCTTTGCTAAGGTATGATCTCACAGTACTATTTTTTCTTCTAATAGATCTGGATTTTCCATTATATACTTACTTTGCACTCTGCCAATTGCTGTAGTGCTATCACAGTGAGTCAAGAGAGGTGGTACTGGTTTTTCCCACATCGGCATTTCGAACAATAGATCTCGTAGCCAACCTGCTTCTTCACTTGCGACGCCAAGGCAATTAGTTCAGCTTCCATGGTGGATTTGGCAATAATCTGTTGCTTCTCAGATTTCCAACATACAGCTCCACCACCTAGTGTAAAGACATAGCCTGTTGTTGACATGGAATCTCCAAATTGAGAATTCCAATCTGCATCACTAAAACCTTCAAGAACAGCTAGTTGCCTTTGATACATCAAGCCATGGTTAATCGTTCTTTTAAGATAACCCATAACACGATACATGGAATTCTAATGTTCAAGACTAGGTTTACTTATAAATCTACTAAGAACACCAACAAGGTATGCAATATCAGGCCTTGTGCAATCAGTAGCATATCTAAGACTATCGTTCATACTTGCATATTCTTTTTGATTCACAACATCAACATCAAGCTTAGTTGGATAGAAATGATTTTGAGGATCAAGAGGAGTGCATGCAGTTTTGCAATCAAAATATTTGTATTTCCTCAAAATTTTCTCAACCTAACGAGCTTGATTAAGAAATATGCCATCACGAGTTCTAGTAATTTTCATGCCTAGAATAACATCAGCTTCACCCAAATCTTTCATTTCAAAATTCTTTTTCAACAAAGATTTGGTGAAATCAATAATTTTCATGCAAGTGCCGAAAATTAAAAGATTATCCACATACAAGCAAATGATAACATGCTCACTATTTTCAGATTTATAGTAGATGCATTTATCACTTTCATTTGCTCTAAAACGACTAGCTAAAACACATTGATCAAATTTGTCATGCCATTGCTCGGGAGCCTGTTTTAACCCATATAGGGATTTAGTCAACTTACACACCTTGCTCTCATGGTTGTACGTAACCTTCTAGTTGGTCCATATAAATCTCTAAGTTATGGATTACTGCGATAATAATTGAAAGCCTAATGGATGTTATTCTAGTAACCGGCGAGAAGGTATAAAAAAAGTCAATATCTTCTCGTTGTTTAAACCCCTTTGCAACCAACCTCGCTTTAAACTTGTAAACTGTACCATCATATTTAAGCTTTTTTCTTAAAATCCATTTACATCATATGGATTTACGACCTGGAGGTAAGTCAACAAACTTCCATGTTCCATTAGCCGTTAGAGACTCTATTTCATCATTTATGACTTCTCTCCAAAGGTCATAGTCTAGTGAAGATAAGGCTTCTGCTAGGGTAATAGGACTTCCCTCAACAGTATACATAAGTTAGTCAGGGCCAAAGTCTTTCTCTACCCTTGCACGCTTTCTCTTTCTATGTTCTTCATCTCTTTTCTCAAGAGGTTGTGAAAAATTTGCCTCTTGACTAGGTTGGGATGATTCTATGGCTTTGGTTTCCTCACCCCCACTATCTTTGGATTTGTAAGGATACTTATCTTCATGAAAAATGACATCCATATATTCAACCACAATATTGTTTTTAAGATCAAGATAACTATAGGCTTTACTATTGAGAGCATAACCCACAAAACACAACGTAATGCTCTAATTCCTAACTTGGAAACTTTTGGGTCAGAAATCCTTACATAGGCTAAGCATCCCAAAACTTTAAGATGTTCTAAGTTTTGGTTTTCTATTTCTCCACAACTCATAAGGAGTTTTGAGGATTTTCTTTCTAGGTGTTCTATTAAGGGCATCTTTTACAGTGAAGAGAGCCCCAAAGATTCTTAGGTGCACCAGAGCTAGTGAGCATGTCATTAGTCAAATTGATCAAGGTTCTACTTTTCCTTTCAGCCACACCATTAGAGGCAGGCAAATAAGGAGGGGTAGTTTCGTGAACTATCCCTAAAGATTGTATATATGTCATAAGGCCTAAAGAGTCATATTCCATGCCTCTATCACTTCTCAAGCTTTTAATCTTCCTATCAAAACAATTTTCTACTTCCTTAATAAACACAGTAAGCATTTCAAAGGCATCACTTTTATTTTTTATAAGATAAACATAACAACATCTAGAAAATCATCATTAAAAGTGATAAAATATCATTTTCCATCACGTGTCAAAATGCCTTCAAATTCACTTATATCTGAATGAACTAGCTCTAGCAATTTAGAATTTCTTTTGACTTTGTGGTGAGGTTGTTTAGTGATCTTGGTCGTGCTACAAAATTCACATTTCTCAAGTTCATTATGCAAAAGCCTTGCCGTGCTGGACCAACTTTGAGTTCGACTGATTTGCATTAATGTTCTGCTTCCTCAATTACATTTATCTATAAGATATGTGTGTATGTTAATATAGGGTTTTATTTTATTGGTTAATTATTAATAATTAATTATTAACTATATTAATAAAATGTGCAACTAATAGTAGTTTTGTTAACTGAAAACTCAGGCAACGGTACTTACAGCATATTCAAAGGTCGCGCCTCTTCTGTATCAGACAACCGCCAACTTGATGACCCCTGAATTGAAATTGAGAACCCTCAAAGTCATGTCCCCTGAACTCAAACTCCATAAATATGTGACCATATCTCTGTCATTAACTCCTACTAATAATCCCCAGGAACTCTCGATTGCCTGGTGAGAGATTTTGATATTTCTTCCGATTCTTCAATATAACAATTATAATCTTAATTGTTACCGTCTATCTTTCATATTTCAGTGCGACTTAATTCTGATTGTTTTACACCAAAGCATGTTTTAATTTCTATGAATGTCATTTAAGATCTTGTGAGTGGTAAGTAACATGGTACATTACCTTTTTGTATTTATGCCTCAAAGATGAGTCCTTTCAAGGTATACTCCAGTGAACCAAAAAGGGGCAAGTTTGTTTCATGTATGTTTTGGACCTCCATTTGATCTTTTGACATGTTGTAATAAGTACAATAGAGATTTGGTAGTACTTTCCATTTGATTTTAATTTCTATGACCGGCATTTAAGATCTTGTGAGTGGTAAGTAACAAAGTACACCACATGTTTGTTTGTATGCCTCAAAGATTAGCCTTTTCAAGATATACTCAGCAAACCAAAAAGGGTTAAGTTTGTTTCATGTAGGTTTTGGACATTTGGCTTAGTCAGCCTCTTAGTTTCCTTTTTATGCATATAGTTTTTATAAAGCTACAGCGAATCCTTCGTTCTGGCTATATCAATGGCAATTCAGCTCTCCATTTGATTTTTTTGACATGTTCTAATAAGTACAATAGAGATTTGATGGTGCTTGGTCTAAATGGACAGTTTGGTAACAATTTAGCTACATTAAGTTATGCTAGTAATATATATGATACTCATAATTATAGAGGTCTAGGTGATAAACCAAGCCCAAAGAGGGTATGGTAGATGACTTTTCATTTTATATATAGATTACTTCTTGCACAAAAGTGAGAGACTGTGGTTAAGAGGTCGAAAATTTCTATGGGACTTTCTTAGGACTAACCTTTACCGCTAAAAGGTCACTTGTAATAACGCAGACAGAAATATGCTTCTGCGAAACTCTACTTAATAGTACTTACAGCTATTGGTTTGAGGTTGAACTTCGCTTTGGATTGAACAATGAGGTGTACAAGTTGTGGAACATGGTTTCCTGTTGAGAAACAGATATCATGCTTCATTATTTATTTTAGTGCACTAAACCGAAAAAATAAAGTTGAAAAATACCTGCTTCTCTCTCCCCAGTGATTAAAAAGTCCCTGTTTTTGTTCTTGCAAATTCCATGTCATGATCCGACTCCCGACACATATTCGTTCATATCGTAAGTAAGAATTTATTATAAAGAAAACTTGCCAATAAGGGCGAACCCAGGGATACATAAACTAATATCACACGCTGTCAACTCCAAAAGTCGTAAGCTAAAGCATTGAAAAAGTTTCAATAAAAGGCCAAAGCAACTGTTCTTTGTGGCTCATATCCAAGAGCATAAAAACATAGGGAAAAATTGCACATCTAGAATAGAGATGGCAAGAACAAGCCAAGGGGAATTAGCCTCCAAAGATTGCGCCTCCAAATCCCGCCTTTCTGTTTGCTTGGTTGGTGTGTATCTTTTTAGTTTATTTTTATAGGAGGCCGTAAGGAAGGTTGAAGACGCACCCCTAATGTTGGGGCACTTAGCTCATTGACGCAGCTATGTCTCCTCCATGTGCACGTCCACAGGAAAACGATATGAACTAGTCCACGATCACGTTGCCCAAATATATAAAATAGATATAAAGAAAATACATCTTGATAGTAGAGTAGAAAAACTAAGTTTGGAAGCATGATAGCTTCTTCTACTCTTCTATGTCACACCCCATGGCCTTATATACTTAGCCAAACATAATACATTTATTTGCCACATAAGTAAGTTTAAAAGCTTTGTAACTCATAGAATAATGATAATAATTCTCAATAATGCCAAATAATAAGCTATATTATACACACCATAAATCAATGATTTAATAATACTCATTATTACATTGTAACTCATTTCATAATGTATAAGTGAGTAAATATCATATAGCCATAACTAGCACTATAATAACAATACTTTAAGGTACATTTTATTTTATTAAAATATTCCAACGATCCCCCACTATTTTGATTAAATAAAATGATCATTTAAAATACTTAAAAAGCCACTAATGAAATATTTATAAGTCTCACCATTCCAACAAAATTTAAAGCATTTAAAAACTTCTCAATGAAAATCATGATACATTCATAAAACTCCTTTATTATTATATGACTATTTTTTTCTTTCGCAAAATAAAGCCATGGTTATTGAACATTATTAACTCATAAAGTAACAAAATAGAAAATACATAAATAAGATGGGCAACTTGTATTGTGCAATAGGTGTTGGTGCCTTCCAGGCTTGAACCAACACTTAGTGTTGACAACTTCTATTTGAGAGAGCCGTAATGGACTACGCCTTGAATTAGGTCCCTTGGCCAAACTTCAGTTATCACACACACAATACTGATATGGGACTTAGTTTGCGGGTTAGCGCTTTTAATGGCCATGCGCTCTTATCTTGATTCTCATGAGTGTCTTTAGGGAATGGCCCATGGTTCCCACAGTCGCGGCCTCACGACCACTCTCATTTAGGTGAGTCCTCCAAGGGTACGTGTGACATGTACCTCGCGAAAATATTTGCCTCGGGCTCATTCAGGGAAATCCCTTCCTGGATGTCACACTAAGTAGCACAAGCACCGCACGGATGGGGAGGAGACACTCTCCTATTAACAAAAGGGTGCTACTTTTATCACGAGTCACGCTCTACGGGTTGTTTCTACCCATTGAACCTTCTTCATGGGATCTCCAATCACAAAGGATGGGTTACTCCCGCTGGTGACTCCCTGTGGGCTCACCCCATCCGCCTCAGGTGAAAAAGGATCTAGCCTCTGCGCTAGTCTCGAGGCAAGTTGCGCAACTTTTATGAAGCCTCTATAACTTATTTTCTCTTCATCGATGAAGTATCACAAGTCTGCAGAATTTTAAAAACCCAATAGTGCACATCGAAGCAACATTATGGATCTCATCAAGTAAATCAAGTTCGAGTGGTAACATCCACTTCGCTTAGTATCAATGATGATACTAGTCAGTAGCCTCACTACTAGGAATCAAACCTTCGATCAGTAGTCTACTACTAGGAACTAGTCTTTTAATATATTGTGACCAGTAGTCTTTCACCTACTAGGAACCACATTTTCCCCAACATTCGTCACGCTTCGCATAACATAATCTCATATCGATAGCAACTTCATAAAAATCCTCTAATGAGTTTCAATTCTCAAACTTTGTAAAAGTTAGATAAAATTCACTCGCAAATATAGTTTCGAATTTGCGACAAATATTTGGTATCCAAGACTTAAAATATCAAAATTTCAACGCAATTCATATTTTAGAAACTTAGATGCCATATAAGTACCACAACTATGAAAAGATAATCAGAAATCAAAGACTTGGATTATCATGATTTAACATCTTTACCAAAGTATAATCGCTAAACTTTGGCAACATCCACTTTGCAATATGTTTATTTATTAATTTATTTATTCTCTTTTTAATTCCACGATTTTTGCTTAATTATACATAACAACCATACATGCCTAGAGATCCAAGCTAGCAAAGCTAAGTACAAGAAACATAAATATATGCATGAGATATATCACATAATCTCACTACACATGCGACATGCTAAAATAGACTTAAAATTAAGAACATACTATATATAGATGTTCTTTATGTCGCTAATCTTCTTTGTATATACACGACTCAAGAAATCATAATTATCTTCAAATCATGCACCCCCACATTTCGCAGTCATGTATTTATCAAAGAATTTAACATTGAAATAAGGAAAACAATTTATTTCATAAACACATTCAGCAAAATAAAATCACCTTCAAGTTACTTGTTTTACAAAAGCCGATAATTCCATGAAAATTTTCCTCTCTTGAAAGAGAACTCCATAAACTGATTTTAGGTGGTTCACCAAGCTATAACTCTATGTATAGAATCTCAAAATACCTTTTTTCTTTTTCATACCAAGCCATGTGACAAAAATTAAAGAGGAATAAGTGTAGGTATTTTTTTTAAGATACAACTACTTATAGACAAATATAATAATCTACAAGTAAAGGCATCAACGTTATTGTCACTAATATTTAAATTTTGAATCCAATTCATACACACAAAAAAAAAATTATCTAGCAAAAGTTCATTTTTATTTTTTCTTAACTTTTCTCTATTTGATATCTACAAAACAGAGTATTAGATGAAAGTGCTAGCTCAAGAAATCATCCACTGCAAGTAAGAGACGTACGCTTATCATAGTAAGAAAATGTTTACCTCTTCATCCAAAAACTAATGCTTTTTATTTTCTTTCCTAGTTTTCGAAGGCTGAAATGGTTGTAACCCAATACTTTTCTCCCAAAAGAACACACATAATAATTGAACTAAAACTTAATCCACAATTCCTAGGGTTACAGATTCTAAAAGAATCTCACATCCTATAAAAGCATTCCAATTTGTTAAAGATTTAAAAAAAATACCTTATTAAATCGTACTGTTATAATTTAGTTGTAACACCACACATTACTTAAGTTACCCATGTTGTATATTTGATGAAAAGATGTAATTAAAAATATTTAGGAAATTAGTGTAAGTATGCAAAAACACTATCATTCTTCTCAAATTAAACCCAAATATTAATTCTTCCTTAAACAAGTTTATATAAAAAATCAAAGTAGATTTATTGGATATTCATGTATAACCATTTTTGCATAACATCTAATAATACATCGAAAGTTACCATGATCATAGGCTTACATGAAGCCAACTCAAAGGCTTGGCAAGTATTTTCCTTTTTTCCTTCTTCTTCTCTTTTTCTCTAAGATAAAATTCTCCAAATATATGGTATAAGAACTCGTGTTGTATGTTTATTGCAAGTAACCTCAAGCCTTGTGGGTCAACTAGTCAAGATGTATATTTGTAGCATACCATCTGGCTTGAGAAAAGTAATCTTGTCATGTATGTAAATTACATCATATTCTTAAGTCAATAAATTGTCAACCATGTAACTTACAAGCATCCATTATGTACACTAATGAATATGTAACTAACTATTTGTAACTTTCAATAATTTTTTTTCAATGGACATCAATTTAATTAAATAGCCTTTTGAAATTATGGTGCCTCTACTTCTTCCAAGATTCATTGTATACATAGCTATATGTACTAAAATTGTTAAGAAACTTACCTCGATACAAAATATCTGAAAAGTCATACCAATTTTGTCGCCATTTGGATTTTCATGCCCGTTACACCACATACCAATGTGCGAAACAAAACCACTGATTTTGAAGTCTTGTACTCCACCATGATACTTGCAACAAAATCTTTTTGGAACTAACTATTAGAGACCATTTTAAATTCATCTACCGGAATAGAACCCATTTGACCAGTGTCCACTTGCTAATAAGCAGATTCAATCACCACCTTCTGTCTTCCTATTTTTCCCAAGTATACATGGGATGCAACACATGCTCGTTTAACATAGACATGCAACGTCAAAACCAACATTGAATGTTCCAAGCAACTAATTTAACAGCACTGAAGTTGGTTGATAATTAAAGCCGTGATAAATCACATTTCTTTCAGTACTACTGCTACTGCTCCTAAAAAAAATGCCTTGGTACTTAGTGTTCCAAACAAACCTGGTGGTAATTCTTTATTTGTGCTTTGGTGCCCATGGCTGCCTGAGACCTTGTTGACTTCAAGCTTCTGATCCTCCTCTCTCCGTTCCATTTAACTTTCTCTAGAGAGATCAACAAAAGACAATTTTTTTCAGAAAAAAAAAATTAAAACTATATACAAATCAAAACCATAACGTCTTTAGTTGTTGAAAAAATAGGCTTTGATTTGTATTTTTCACAACAAAAATATTAACAACACTAGGTGATAAAACATAGCAAAAATAATATAAATAATTGAAAGTAATTTTGTATAAATTCTTGATAAAATTATGTAATCTAGAGTAGTAAAAGGATATAAAATAGCTCGTCCGTGAGAGTCGTGACAGAGTCACTGTCCTAAAGACGTTATCGCCTCCCCACGTGCAGGTGTTGACAGCAGATAAAGTCTCCAAGATAAATCTCATTGAAGCAACTATGTCTCCTCCATGTGCACGTCCACAGGAAGACGGTATGAACCAGTCCACGATCACGTTGCCCAAATATATAAAATAGATATAAAGAAAATACATCTTGATAGTAGAGTAGAAAAACTAAGTTTGGAAGCATGATAGCTTCTTCTACTTTTTTATGTCACACCCCATGGCCTTATATACTTGGCCAAACATAATACATTTATTTACCACATAAGTAAGTTTAAAAGCTTTGTAACTCATAGAATAATGATAATAATTCTCAGACCAAGCACAAGCCTTGAATCCACAATACTCACCCAAGCTTCACAAACTAAAGCCTTGATCACAATACTTTTACATAGATCAAATGTGTACAAATGTAATATCCCGCACTGTTGGAGAGGTTTAAAATAATTATCAGAGACACAAAAAATAAACAGACATTAAATTTGAGCAATGCTCAGGTATTAGTAGAGTACCGAACCTTAAAAAAAATTAGGACAAAAATGTAATTTTGAAAAAACTTTTAGGGTCATTTGGTAATTTTGAAAAACTTTGGGGGCATAAATTTATATTATGATTTTTGTGAGGAAAAATAATAAAATGAGTGATAGTATATATTTTAGTGATATCTATTAAAATTAATCAAGATTAGAATTCATTTGGGGGCTAAATGCAATTACTCAAACTTTGGGGGCTAAATGCAAAATTTGAAAGTCAGGTATTAAGTGTCAATTTTTAGAAGAAAAAGGAAGTTCGGGGAGGAAAATATAAATAAGGCAAAATGAAAAAATAAACATAAAATAGGGAAGAAAAACAAAGGGGAAAAGCAAAGCTCGGGGGAAGAAAATCAGATGAAAGAGGGGAAAATTGAAGAGTTTCCTTAAAGGTAACTCCTTACTCTGCTAGTATGCGAATTTGGTATGTGTTAGTGTGTATTTATAGGGTGTTCTACTGAGTGGGTGGACTCAACAGAGTGTATGTGGGGTGGGAGGATGAAGGAGAAGAGAAGGGCAGCTAAGGGGGCAGCCGCCGCAAAGGGGACTGCTGGTGCTATGCTGTGCGTCTGAGTGTGTATTTTGCAAAATTTGGGGATATGCTATGGATGATCATGTGTATTACATAGAGAAGCTAGTGAGTGTTTGTGTGTCAAGTTGGGGGTTAATAGGTGCTCAATGTGTGACTACAGTGGCTATGTGTGTGTCTGGATGTGTTGAGTGCGTGAGGGAGTGTGTGTAATTACGTGTTCGGATGTGAACTATGGATGTGTTGTGTGTGTAATTATGTGTAAAGTGTATTAATGTGTGTGTGGTAAGTGTAATTAGGTGCAGATTAGTGTTGTAGAGTGCCTGGTTACGTATAGCAGAAAGTGTATGTCAATTATGTAATGGGTTGTGTGCGCAGTGTAATGAGGAAGAAAGTGTGTGTAACTTAGGTGTTTTATTGTGTGTAAATCTAAATAGTAACTATTTTTGTCGCTATAGAGGGGTGTTAATTAAGCAGATTTTGTCTAAATTTTTATAAATAGTTGGGGTCAAAATTTGACAAAGCTTGAAACAATAACCCCGAATATTTTTAGGAGACATATGCTCTGGAAATTTTCGAAAATTTTTAGTGTCTGTGAATGACGTTAAATTGCGGCACCGATTGAAATAAATTCTTAAATTATTTGACATACCAATCCAAGGTCTTTTAATCTGAAAATTTTAGAGACACCTTATTTCATTGAGATGTTTCATTATCTAAAATTTCATGTCATTCTAAAATCAATAGCTATTTTTAGCCAGATAGGCTTCTGAGTGCTTAGTCTGGATACTAGTTCGAGATTTTTGGGTCACATTTTCTAAAATACTTTCTAACCCAAAAATGACTTTGAGATGCTTAAAATAGAGTTTTCAGAATTTTTTGGTGCTAGAAACCCCCAGAAGTATTTTGGTAATTTGTCACTCTGAGGTGGGGTAGTTTGGTAATTTTATGAGATGAATTCACATAAAGTAGTGTTGTTTGAGTGATGTTACTTGCGGGATATTGTTTTTGCGATTCAAGTATGAGAGGGGGTATTTTGATAATTTGCCACCTCGATGGGGTACTTTGGTAATTTACATACCCGGTGAGGGGGGTTCATTTTGGGAATATGCGTGCATCCGTATTGAGTTTATAATATCATAGTGTAGGCGGTGTTCTGATGATTCGATTATTTCATTTTGATAATTCTTACTTGTAAGTATTATTTCGAACTGATGGCTAATGTCGAACACTGAATTATGTAGTGATATCAACATATTATTGCCAAGAAAATCCCAACATTGAACCTAATCGAGTATTAGGAAATCTTATAAATGCTTGCCTGTTATTGCATGTTGGGCAAATTCGATAATTGTCGTATTCTTTCTTCTGAATTGTTATGCCAAAATTCGATAACCTTTTCATAATTGTTCTTGTTGTTTGTTTATAGTTATTCTGGAATTCCGAGTGATGAATCATAGCCATAAGTTTATTTGTTATTGAAATCCGAATTGATTTCGATGATTTGAGTCCATATTAATACTCATTGTTACTGTTGATTTTGTGTTGACCTGGGGAACCGTACTGTGGGGAGGCGTTATAAGGCTGGTTTGAATCCTGCGTGGAATGCAGGCTAGTATCTAATTCCAATAGGACTAGTATTCATACAGCATGCATGTGTACACCATATTGGCTTTGTCTGAATGGCATCGCATAATGGCTTTGCCTAAATGGCATCGCATTCTGCCCAGGATCAACATTTTTGAATTCATTTATATTGTATCTTATAGTGACTATTACGGAAATGACTGGAAAAGATTGTCTCAAACGGTTTGTGCTGGTTTGAAATTCCACCCCAGATTACCTTTGAACTAGTTTTGAAATCCTTTGAAAACCATCATTGTATTTTCAAATGATCTTTTAATGATCATTGTGGAACTCGTCGTGATTGTTATTGTTTATTTTGGTATCTATTTATGATAAATTTTGGAAATTATCGAGCTATTTAGATCGTTTGAAATATTTTTAGAAACCAACATTGGTTGGATTCTTTTGAATCATTTTGTAATTCTTTCTGTTGCCCTTGTACGACGGACCCTACTGAGCTCTCAAAAGCTCACCCTTCATTTGACTCCCTTCTGTAGGTGATGATCAAATGTAGCATGCTTGGGAATGGTTTATAGTCTATGTGAGATTCCGGTGAGCCCACTACTACTATGTAGTGGGACCTGCGTGGCTGGTACTGTCAACTCGTTCTATATGAACTCGGGTTTGTAAGGAACCTGGGTTTTAATAGTTTAAGTTTGAGCAGTTTTGTAATCTAGTTAATGTCGGATTAGATGTTTTGAAGTATGTGTTAGTAAAAAGGATTTGACAAGTTTGATGTAACGTGGTAGGTTAAAGTTTTAGGAGTACGGGGCGACGAAGCTCCAGATTTTCGGGATGTTACAACAAAGAAACCTTCTTAAAAGAAAATGAGTGCAAATGAAAATCTAGTACATTAGAGAGATGAGAGAATTAATGAATTGAAGAATGCACACTCTCAATCAAAGAATTGCTCACATATATATGCTCTCTATGATGCAAAATCATAAAGATGAAGAGAAAAAAGTTTAATCTATTAGTCTTGATGTTTCTATGATGAATGGAAGCTTAAAATGTGATTTTCATAGTGTATGATGAGCCCCAAATCATTTTAATAGGGTGTATATCAAATACAGTCGTTATTTGAAAATTTGACATGATTTTGACAAAAGTAGCCGTTATTTTTCATCCAACGGTCAATAAAGTCGACTGCATTTTCAATGTAGTAAACCGCATTACCTTACTGCTCATTTCTTGACTACATCACGAAACCCCTTTTCTTACGCATAACTCTCTAGAAAAAATGTGAATGAGATGTCATTTTTTGCGTTAGAAAGCCAATAAAAAGTTTTATCAAAATATGAAAATATTAGAACCAAAAGCATTTTTGAGAAAATCTAAGTGAGCTCTAAGTTCACTCATTTTCAACAAACACACTTGTGTGAAAGGTTATGAACTCACATGCAATGCAAAATGTGTCCTAAGGTCATTTTAGGCCATAGTCATTGTTTCAAGTATCAAACCAAGACTAGTCACATAATATTAAAGTTCAATCATAATTGAGAGTAACTTAGCTTACGCATTCTTTGTTACTCTTTGACATTGGAGTCGATGAAGCTTTCATAATATGTCCACTATAGCTTTAAGCTTCTTTGACTCTAATCTATATATTCAACTTTTCAAATTTGTCTTCATTAGTTTGTATGTGTATATCTACTAAGAGTCTACTCAAAGTAGATATTAGGATGTAATCAATGTTTTGTTATTATCAAAATTAGATGTAAACCTTGGTCATCTAACCGTAGGGCTGACAAGGACCAATGTGAAAAGTTACGCTTAGCAGAAAAGCTTGAAGACTCTCATTGGAAAAATTGTACACCACAAATTGATGGTAATAGGATATTAATGCAAGCAAGGGCTACTTACATGATTACCATTCATAACCTCTTTGTCCATAGGTTGGCTAAAGTTCATTCGTGCATTTAGAAGAAGTTTCTAGTGTTGGTACCATTTACACTTATTAGTTGGTTGAGGAACACTACGAAAGGCATCATACCTTAGAATTGAATGCCTCTGACTACCATGTTGTCTGTTCATGTAAGTTGTTTGAAAATCTATGGACTGGTTGTGTTGACTTGCACTTAAAGTACTCAATTAATGGAGTATCATTGAAATCATGTCTAAATATATTCTCTATATACTCGAACTACATTGATAATCTTTTTTAAGCTTATGCTTTCCATAATTATTTTGTTGTAAATGTACAATGAATAAGTTTTTCATTTTTGAGTTGTACATCCACCCGCTGATCTGATGCGTATGCAAGACTTCATAGTCAGGTTTGCTTTCAAAGTTACTTTAAAAACTTGTTGGTTAATGTTTCGAGAGGATATTTGACTATATACTTCCTTCTATAGGTGGATCTAAGTGATGGTATATCCAATATGGTGGCTGACCAAATACTTAATCATCTAAAGGTAATTGTGTAACTTAAGTAAACCGAATGTAATTGTCCAAGTAAATGACCCTAATGCTGTAAATTTATCTGCACAAGTAATAATAGCAAACTGGCTCGTAGGATGTTCCTTTTAATTTTTCATTTATTGATCCACCATTCAATTTTACTAGAAAATTTCAATTTAGAGAGCAAATGTCATATTATGTTTGTTATCTTAGTCTATTAAGTAATTTATTTTACTAGATTACTGATGTGGATTTCATATTTACATTCTTATTACTTCACTGCAGGAATCATTCATAAGCTTTACAGGAACTTTAGGCAATCAGCTGCCACACTTTAATCAGGTTACTTTGGTTAAAAAATGTGCTAAGCTTAATGTTTTAATATTAATTTCTAAATGCAGTTTGTTTCCTAACTTGTAGAAAAAATTGTTTTAAGCATATTGCATAAGAATGCATTAAACTCTTCATTTTTCTTCCTTGCTTCTAAATAAACTTCAGGCATTCCATGTAGAGAAAAAAGATCCACATAATCACCTTGAGATTATGTCCATTTTAAGAGAAAGGAAAAGCAGCCAAGAAAGCATGATTGAGGAATATTGAGGTTGGTATTTCGAAAGTAAAATCATTCTTAATGTTATTGTAAGTTTGTTTATAGTCGAGAGAGTATTGTGCTCTTTTCGTGTTCAAAAATATTCTTTAAGTTTCCTGATATTTGTAGAATATTACATTCATGCCTATATAAGGCTCTATTGTACATACTAATACATACAAAATATTTTTAGATTCACTTATGTCTTGACTATTCTATCATGGTATCAGAGCGACAACGATCCGATTCATCCGACTGGTCGTTTCTGTTAATCTGTGAATGATCTACAATTTATAGGAAAACACTGACTTCAGAAGAGATGCACTATGAGATGGTCATTTGTGCTAGTTTTTTGTCGAGGAGATCAAATGGATTTGTCCTGCTAGAAGTGCTAGTCATCCCCTAACATTTTACTATTGTATGTGAGATATTGGATTTGAATAACACCCTACTAGAGAGCCAGCATTTCTTTGACCCAATATGGTGGATTAATGTTTTTAGTATTGGCTGATGTTTGTAACTTTGGATATTCTGATAATATATGCATCATTGGATTCATTATAATGCTTTTTTTTTGTATTTAATTACGAAGCTACTACCATGGTTAGTAGTGCTATGTAGACAACTCTAGGCAATACTTTCAAATATGGTCTTAGCTTTCAACAAGGGGTCACAATGATTTGGGTTTGTGTAGTAAGATAGGGAGGAAAAACTCATAGCAAATGAGCAAGATATATAGTACCAACTTTAGTTACTTAATTGTCGACTAGTTAGGAAGCCATATAATAGAGTTCGTTGAGTAGTAGACAAAATATAGTTCACGCATTCGTCTCATATTAAGTTAGTAATACTGATATTCTGTTGGCTAATAGAATTGTACACAACACAGACGAGATATACCTTGTATATATTGACTTGTCTTTATAGGCAAAACTAATACCAAAAGCAAAGAGTAACAATGCAAGTTTTTTTATTCAATTTTTTTTCAGTAAATGAGTGATTCTTCCGGAGGAAATACTAATTAGTAAATAAAAATACAAACAGTAAAGTGACACAAAACTGGGGCATGGGATAGAAGATTGGACAAGCACATTTTAATTTACCATCACATGCTTCATAATAAAGCGTGAAAATTAGGTAAGGCTTCACTTGATAGTTTTGAAAGGAGAAATCATGAAAAGGACTACGCTACACTCAAAATTCTCAAATTTAGATTATAATATACAGGTGTTGTAGGCCTTACATTTACTTAACCTAAGATTACATCTGGTTTTGATGATAAAATGATTATGTTTCTAATATGCATTTGAGCTCATGAACCTTTAGGTGCAATCTTGTACTCATGCGGCATTAGATGATCAAATATCGATCATATGGAAGCATAAAGATACTCATGGGAATGCTTCAAAGATCTTTGAAGTCAAATTTATTGTTCTTTGTCATGTAATTATACTTAAAAGAATTGATCGTATTGATGAATGTGACCTAAAGATTGACCAGAGGAACCCTTGCACGCATAGACGTCTTATACATTGAAAAATAGATTTTTAGGCGATATAGTCGACTGCATTCAAAACAATACAATCGATTCGGTCCCCAAAATAAGAATACACACTAAAGCATTGACTATTTTGGCGCATTAAATTCTCTACCAAATTTAAAATGGCTATATTTATACCCCACACATATAAACTTATTTTGGACATTGATATTGATCATCCATCTAAAACCTAAGTCCTCACTTCTTGCAATTACACGAAGCTCAAATCATTATTCAATTTTTTTCTGATCTTCATTATTTTCACATTCAATTCAAGAGTATATTCATCTTAAGCTTATGCTTGAGAGACATATACATTAATAGTCATCAATATACTTATCTCTCTTTGTTCGAGAGCTTAAACTTGTATCCATCATTTTCTAGCCGCTATTCATTACACAGAATCTTTCATTTCAAGTTACTTGTAACAAAGCTTGAGGTTGTCAAGCTTTGTGATTGTCTAAGCTTGTGTGTGTGGATAACATCAAGGGATTGTAAGAGGTTAGGTCGTGACCCACAAGGAAAATTATTCTAGTGGGTTCTAGGGCCTTCCAAAGGACTTCGTTGAAGGAATGTACGTAAGCTTGAGGGTAATTTGAGTCAAATCATCTAAATTTACATAGACAAGTATCTCTAAACCTTTCTCTCTTTACATTATTGTCTACACTTGTTATGAAATTGGTAAACTTACATATTCAATGTATTGACTTTGAGATACATTGCTTGCTTAACCTAAGTATTCAATTCGTACTCATTTGATTCTCAAAATTGCTTGTGATTAGTTATTAAATCTTTTAAGCAGTCTTAAAGCCTTATTCACCCAATCTAGGCTTATTTTATTGGTTTTGAGATGAATTGTAAGGAAATAACAAATAAAGGATGAAAACTATTTTCCTTTATGAGATATGAAGTGGTGACAGGAGAGGGGATGAGGCAGTGATGGTAACCCCCTTGCTTTTTTTTTTCCTTCTCCCTTTTTTGTTTGATGTCTCTCTTTCTGGGTTGGTGATTGATTTTCATGATTCAAAGCATAAAGGGAAGAGAGGGAGAGGGACAAAGAGAGAGAGAGAAAGAGAGAGAGAGAGTCAATATCTCAAATATGAAATGGTAGAGAGATTAGGCAATAAAGTTTGAAAGTTTGAGCTTTCAAACTTTGGTTATTAATCTTTGATTTTCATAGTTATTGTCTACACTTGCCATCAATATCTCAAATATTGATGGCAAGTATAACATTGGTTATTAAAAGGCATTCTTTTGGCCAGTCCATTATATCCAAGTTTTCCCATATTTTCGTAGTTAAACGAATGCCAACAAAGTCTTGCGGTTCGGATGAAAGCCACGAACATAAGAGGACTAAGTTAAACGAATGTAAGTTCTGAAAACCGAGACCATGTGAGTAGTGGTCGACACAAATCTTCCCACACCACCTAATGAATATCTTTTTCCAGCATCCTCGACAAAAATGAATAAATAAAAAGCCTTCAAATTCCTTTGATCGGATTGCACATGTATATTGGAAATTGATAGATTGCCACACTAAATGTTATCATTAGAAGAATGAGAGCCTTGATGAGCGTCATTCAACCAGTTTCATTAAGTAGCTCTGTTAATCTAAGCACTTAATTAATGAACTCCGGTGAACCCAATCCAATTGTAAACTGTTAATAAATTGGGTCAGTGGACCCATTATCCGCCCACTAACAGATAATGTGTATTTGTTAGTTTGGATAAATACAGTTATTTAGAGAATATTTATCTCTTAGGTGTTTGAGATAAATACAATCTTTATCTCCTAAGAGTTGGAGGTAAAGCCAGTCTCTAATTGTATCTCTATATAAAGGCTAGAGATATCCCAATAAATCAGAAGAAAATAGTAATAACCCTCTCTCTATAGCACTCTCTCTAGAGCAATCACCAAGCTCTAGGATTTGGTTCGTGGACGAAGAACTCGACTCTAGTAGCCGTTTTCGTACCTGCGAAAAAGATCAAGCGTGTTGGAGGCTCGTAACAACAAGGATCCTACGTCGGAATATTTGGAGACTTCATACGGTATGTTTCCGAACCCACTACGTGTTACGTGGTAGCGCAATAAATGTTGTAATCGTTTCAACATTGGTATCAGAGCATGATTACTTGTTGATTCGCCTTTAACATGCTAGATTAAATTATGTGCATGTTGCGATTTTTTCCGGATACATGAACGAGACCCATTACAAAAATTCAAAATTTATTGAGCATGTTTTCTGAAAAATAATTATATAGTTTTGTTCTCCTATGGTTGAGGATGAACTCCATAAAATTTCGTGATTTTTGGATGCATGATTTGTGAGAAATCACAATTTTATTTTTCAAGAAAACTGTGATTTTTTTGAGTTTTGGGACTCAAATTCGGAGCATGATATTCAGTTTTTATCATGATCGTTTGGTACATAATTAATCTATGTCGCATAAGCTTTCCAACGATATATCATACGCATTATTTGGCTTAAAAACGAGAGAGATATGGCATTCGGAAGTTGGCATCGTGGCATGGCGGCGGCTGAAAAAATTAGGGTTTAAAGATGAAGATGAACAGTGGTCCCACGTGCGCCACGCGTCAAGCTGAGCCACTGACGCGCCGCCACGCGCTCAAGAGGAGCTGCCACGCGCCCCCACGTGCGCCACGTGCGAAGTCAGCCGCGCATGAGACACGCGTGCCAAGACGCGCTGCCACGCGCTCCCACGCGCTAGCCGAGGCAGCTGACAGATGCGCCCACGCGCCCACGCGCCAGCAAGTCTCCCCACGCGCGCGCGTGTATACACGCGCCTGTTCAAAAAAAAAACCTAGACGCTGCCCCACGCGCACGGTGGCGCGTGGAGGCGCGTGAGGGCTATTTTTTGGGCCGTTTTTCTCACCGCCGGCGAGTGGAGCTCCATCTTGACCCACTGGTTTTTTCTATGGTATTAAATTTACCTTTATACCCTCTGTGTGTGTTCTGTTTAATTTTTAATTTTTCTAGAAAAATTAGCTTTAAAATTTTGTTTTATGCACACAGAATTTTTCTTTAATTCCAGAGGGTATATTAGGGATAAATTTACTGTTTGTCAATTTTAAAAATTTATCTCTCATTTTTGGGTCATTTAGAAATATTTTTTTTGTGGTACTTTTGTGGTCCCAAAAATACGAATAATGCGTAAATATTAATTTTTGCACTTTGTGAGCAGAAATAAATATTTTGGAGAGTTATATGACATAGATGAATTATGTTTTATTTATTTGCCTTGATTAGTGTTATGGTTTAAATATGTTTTTTGTTGAAATATATTTGTTGGGCTTTTGGTAAGCCCACACCACACTTTAAACCCAATTTCAAGGCATTCACGCCCGTTTTCCTTGGAAGGAGAATGTGGCATATTCATCCATTTAAATTACCCTTTAACTTGTTATTTGAGCATGCTAGTTTTAGGTTAAATGGATGGATATTAGATTGACATTCTAAAGAAACTTATGTTTATGTGTTTACTCTTATTTTAAGAAAATTCTTTTGAGAATAATGTGCTGTGCGGCATCTCCATTTGTTTTATTGGAGTAGTTTGTAGTAGGATTCTCAAAGATGTTGTATTCTACTATTTCCCTGTATATTTCCAGAAAGCCTTGTACGGGGATGTAATTTCGCACGCACATTATTCAAACCAGAATTTTCTTAGCATAAGTTATTAGAATGCCAATGGGGCTCAATGGAGTCCTTGCACACTTTATTGCATGGTGCAATTTTATATTGTTCTAAATTATCATGTGGATGATTTATTATATTGTGGCTTATATAATGATGAAATTTATTGCGAAAAATTACTTGAAAAATATTTTTCCCAACTCACATACATGGGAGATGATTACGAGCTTAGCAAATTTTCGATTTCATGATGTGAGGAAGGATTATGTTTTTCATTTGAATTTTTTGAAATAAATAGAAGGATGTATAATTAATGTCTTTTCCTTGCGCAATCTAATGTAGTGAATATAATGGCCACCAAGAATGTCATAGCTGATCTCGTTAAGGGTGAGAAACTTAACGGAGATAATTATGACGTTTGGCACAAAAAGATGAAATTCATGCTGAACGAACAAGAGCTCGAGGAGCACTTGACCAAGGAGATGGTCGCGCCAACTGAGGCGCAACCCCTAAGAGACCACACTGCCTACCAGAAATGGAATCAGAAAGATCGTAGTGCGCGCTACACCTTGTTGAGCAGCTTGCAAAATGATCTAATCGGGCAGTATGATGAACTTCCAACTTGCAAAGCTTTATGGGAGCAGCTCAAGTTCTCTTTTGGTGGAACCTCAACTACGCGGCTTCGTAGCCTTGTGATTAAGTTTGAGGAGTACACAAAAGACCCTAAACATACCATGAGTGAACATCTAAGGATGATGTCCAATATGATTGGTAAGCTGAGGGATGCTGGCCATGCGCTCACAGATGAGCAGCAAGTCAGAGCTGTCATAAGGTCCCTTCCTGCCTCATGGGCCAATATGAAACAGATATTGACCCACAGTGAAAACATCAAGAACTTTTCTGATGTTTCACAGCATGTCATCCTTGAGGACGAGACTCGAGATGCTGACAAGACCCTTGCTTATGTCGCCCAAGGGGGATCGCGCAATGCAAATGGCAAGCGCGGAAGACAAAGTAAGAAAGGTAAGAAAGGCGAGGCTAGCACTTCTGCGCCAAAGGAAGGAAAAATGAAGAAACGCAAGAGAGGAAAACGTGGTGGGAAAAAGGATCTGTCTAAAGTTAAATGCTTCAACTGTCAACAGAAAGGACACTTCGCTCGTGATTGCACTGAGCCGAAGAAGGTACTTTCAGAATCTCTCTCTCAGTTATATGTTTCCTCACATGTGATGGTTGCTCATTCCCAACCTGTGTGGTTTGTGGATACAGGTGCAACAAAACATGTAGCACGTGATCGAGAGGGGTTCGTAGATTATCACCGGATTCCAGCGGGTAGCAAACATATCTTCATGGGAAACAATAGCTCCGAAGAGGTGCTAGGGGTTGGTTCTTACCAGCTCAAGTTGCGCACTGGGCGCACATTGATTCTTGAGGATGTGCGATATGCACCCACTGTTCGGCTTAATCTACTTTCAGTTACTGCTTTATTAGACAGTGGTTTTTCCTTTATTTTTAAGGGTAATAAGTTGGACATCTTTTTGGATGATGTTTTGTTCGGACATGGTTTTCGCATGGATAGTCTTTTTCAATTGGATTTAAATGATTCACAGTCCTCTTATTCTTATGTTGTGAATGATAATATTGTGAATGATTCTACCACCTGGCATGCAAGACTGGGCCACATAGGCCAAGATAGAATGACTCGTTTGGCTAGAGAAGGCCTTTTGGGCCCACTCGCAAGAGTCAATCTACAAACTTGTGAGGCTTGTTTGGCCGGTAAAGCATGCAGGAAGCCTTTTGGAAAGGCTGTGAGAGCAACTCAACCACTTGAGCTAGTTCACTCTGACATATGCGGACCTATGAGTGTAAAGGCACGCCATGGCGCCTCTTATTTCCTTACACTGATAGACGATTATACGCGATATGGTTATGTGTATCTGATATCTCACCGCTATGAAGCTTTGGACTGTTTCAAACGCTTTGTAGCTGAGGTTGAGAATCAGAAAGAGAAGAATTTAAAAACTCTTCGCACTGACCGAGGACGCGAATATTTGTCAGATCACTTCAAGAAGTTTTGTGAGGAAAAAGGGATACGCAGGCAACTTACTATTCCTAATACTCCACAACAAAATGGCGTTGCGGAAAGAAGGAATAGAACATTGTTAGACATGGTTAGGTCTATGATGGCGCAAGCAAACCTCCCAATATCTTTTTGGGGGGATGCTCTTTTGACTGCAGCCTATATACTTAATCGAGTGCCTTCACAATCAGTCAAATCCACCCCATATGAGCTTTGGAATGGCCAAAAGCCAAATTTGGATAACTTGCGCCCATGGGGCTCAGCAGGTTATGTTCACAGTACTTCTCATAAGTATGGGAAACTAGGGCCTAGAGCTAAAAAGAGTATCTTCTTGAGGTATTCTGAAAACTCTAAAGGCTATGTGATGTATGGTGAACATCCAAATGGTGGAAAGACTGAAATAGAGTCTCGTGATGTCGATTTCATAGAGAATGATTTTCCTAGCATTGGAGACGCAAGTAAGAATCTTGACCTCTATGAGTTAGAGGAAGTTGAAGCCACTTTACCATCTCCAAGCGAAGGTGGGGGATTAGTTCCTCATCCTGTTGTCGCTGAAGATAGTATAAGTGATCTTCAACCTAGTGGGAGCATCCTAGACAGTGGGAGCACACCATCAGGACCATCAGGTCAACAAGATTCTCAACTGCGTAGAGGTGCACGAGGAAGAGTTCCACGTCGTCGTTTTGAGATTGACGGTGAAATTCTTATGTGCACTCCAACTGATGAAGATGAGCCCACTTCTATGGAAGAAGCCTTATCTTCACCTGCTAGTAATGAGTGGATGGCTGCAATGAAAGATGAGTTGAGCTCAATGGAGAAGAATCAGGTCTGGGAGTTGGTTGACCTTCCGCCAGGGCGCAAGACTGTTGGAAACAAGTGGGTTTTAAAAGTCAAGCGCAAGGCAGACGGGTCAATTGACAAGTATAAGGCACGTCTTGTGGCGAAAGGCTATACCCAACTGCGGGGTGTGGACTATGAAGACACTTTCTCCCCAGTGGTGAGATTTGCTTCAATTCGCCTGATCCTAGCTATTGTCGCCCAGCAGGATTTAGAACTTTTTCATATGGATGTTAAGACTGCGTTTCTCAATGGAGAACTAGACGAAGAGATTTATATGGCTCAACCTGAGGGTTTTGAAGTCAAGGGACATGAGCGCAAAGTTTGCCGGCTCAAACGTTCTATATATGGTCTCAAACAATCGTCTAGGCAGTGGTACTTTAGGTTTCATCATGCCATTACCTCTATAGGTTTTGAAATGATTGAACAAGACCATTGCGTTTACGTAAAACGATCCAAGAAAAATATTCTGATCCTTTCTTTGTATGTGGATGACATTCTTTTAGCTGGGAATGACATGAGTTCCATTGTCGCCACTAAGCAGTGGCTGTCCTCAACTTTTGAGATGAAGGACATGGGAGAAGCTAATTATGTGCTCGGGGTTAAAATCATACGTGATCGTCCAAAGAGACTTCTCGGTTTGTCTCAAGAGACATATATCAAGAAAGTCATTGAACGATTCCGTATGCATAACTCAAAACCCATAGACACTCCAATGGACAAGGCGTGTACTTTAACAACAGACCAATGCCCAAAGAATGATGAGGAAAAGAATCGGATGTCCAAAGTGCCTTACGCGGCTGCAGTTGGGAGTCTGATGTACGCTATGTTGTGTACGCGTCCAGACATCTGCTTTGCCGTTGGAATGGTGAGTCGTTATCAGAGTAATCCTGGACCCGCTCATTGGAATGCGGTGAAGAGGATTCTTCGATACTTACGTGGAACCGCTGATCTCGTCCTGTGCTATCATGGTGGAGACTTGAGATTGAGAGGATACAGCGATGCTGATTGGGGCGGTGATAGAGATGAGCGCAGATCCACTTCAGGTTATGCATTCATACTAGGAGGTGGAGCTATCTCTTGGTGCAGCAAGAAACAGACTTGCATCGCCCTATCCACGATGGAGTCGGAGTATGTTGCTTGTTCAGCAGCAGTCCAGGAAGCTGTTTGGTTGAGGTCATTCTTACAGGCTCTAGGGGTTACAGCTCATGCAGATGAGTCTGTCACTGTTCACTGTGACAATACAGCTGCCCTAGATTTTGTAAAGGACCCCAAATATCATGGGAAGGCCAAACACATAGGCCTTCGTTATCACTTCATTAGAACTTTAGTTGCGCAAGGAGAGGTGACCATGAAGCATATACCTACTGGCAGAATGGTGGCTGATCCTTTGACCAAGCCTATTGCTAGAGATGTTTTCCTTTCTCACATTAGGAGTATGGGACTACGTAGGTTTTGATATGTTTATGGCATCTTATGTACTTGACATTATTTATTACATTAAATTTTCATTCCTTGATTTGAGTTTATTTTGGAATGAATGGATAATCTTTGTGATTACATATACATCCTTGTTGAGAGTGTCACCAGGCTCGAATTGACCCACTCACACGGGTAATTCACCTTGGCGCTAAGATAGCGAGCAAGATGAGACATAATTGTCTTAAGCGCCAAGTGGGCGAATAAGATGATACAGCTTATAAAGCAAACATGTCGCCTTAGTTGGAGCTAAGATGAGACCTAAAAATGTAGGTCGATCATAGAGTATCTCCACAACTCTATGTAGCCTGTTTACAGCCGAATGTGAGATTTCAGGCAGGCACTATGAGAGTGACTGGGCTGAAAAACTCAGGTTAGGCGCTTGTACAGCGACTAGACTTAGATTCGTATGGCGTATTTTATTATACATTTATGTGACACGCCCTTGCGGGTTACGCCATAGCATGCAAATCATACTGCATGTGCTAAATGCAGACCGACAGTGGGAGTGACGAATGAATCCCTGCTTCGTCACTGTGTGAGCCACTTGGATCGAAATTTTTGATCCTATATGGTACCCTTTTCACCTTAGACTATGTCATGAAGAGGATACTCAATGTCGCTACTTTAGCATGTACCCTTGGATCATGGATGATGCGGTCTCGCGGGGCATGTCTAGGAAAGCGGTTGGGTCTAATTGGAATGACATGAGGGCTTTGGGAAGAAAGTTCAATATTACATCATGTTGTGTGATTCATAGCCCGGGCGACTTTGTCGATTTTCGTTTCGATATGAGTCATGAATACATAACATATGAGAGGTTTAACACTGCTCACTATGAGGGATTTGAGAGTGTTTAATCTGGTGTAGTTGAACTATCTGGGGTACATACGAGATTTTTTGGAGTGATGTATTGTGTTAGTTTGGTGATAACTTAATACAATACTCCTCAACTGGACATCCTTTCTCGTAGGTCGCACGTTCCATTTCCTGTATGAGGAGATGAGTGGACGAGAGATAAAGAGGGACTGTACGATTTATTTGCCCTGTGTGTGGGCGAGTGGGAGCTGTTAATAAATTGGGTCAGTGGACCCATTATCCGCCCACTAACAGATAATGTGTATTTGTTAGTTTGGATAAATACAGTTATTTAGAGAATATTTATCTCTTAAGTGTTTGAGATAAATACAATCTTTATCTCCTAAGAGTTGGAGGTAAAGTCAGTCTCTAATTGTATCTCTATATAAAGGCTAGAGATATCCCAATAAATCAGAAGTCAATAGTAATAACCCTCTCTCTATAGCACTCTCTCTAGAGCAATCACCAAGCTCTAGGATTTGGTTCGTGGACGAAGAACTCGACTCTAGTAGCCGTTTTCGTACCTGCGAAAAAGATCAAGCGTGTTGGAGGCTCGTAACAACAAGGATCCTACGTCGGAATATTCGGAGACTTCATACGGTATGTTTCCGAACCCACTACGTGTTACGTGGTAGCGCAATAAATGTTGTAATCGTTTCAACATAAACCAAAATACTATCCCGCATTCGACCCAAGTGGTATACCAAAAGCTTACCAAGTAAGGCAAGATGCAGCGAGTGTTCATACAAACAGTGATGGACGAATTATATGTGTTTAGGACTTGTCCCGCACAAATAAGCAATCTCAAATGAGTTGGCTAACCAATTTCGGGTGGACAATTGGGAAAGATGAATAAAAAAAGACAGTCACTAACCAAAAATAAAAAAAATAAAGGAGGTGAGGGTTCGCAATTCCCCCACAAAAATGTCCCGAACTTGTCGTAAGCAAATTCCATGGAATAAAGAAGCCGACAAGCCTGACCCTAAAGTATAAAAGGGGAACATTAGAATTCCTTGTCTTAAACCAGATGTGAGAACACTGAAGCTCTATTTGACAACACTTTTTTTTTTTCAGTTTTTAAAAAATAAAAATTAAAGTTAATTTTTTTTTTTACAAAAACAAGTGGGTGTTTGATAACCCAATTTTTATTTTGAATTTTTTGTGGTGGTTTGTGGTGGTGGGGCGTGGTGATGGCCGACGGTGATGGTCGCCTGAGGTGGCTGTCAGCCGGAGGTATTTGCCAGCGGTGAAAGGGTGGTGGTGGTCTCAGGAAAAAAAAAAACTCATTTTTTTCTTCTTCAGTTTAAAAACTGATTTTTTAAATTGAAGAAGAAAAGAAAATGGTTACCAAACGCATTTACTTTTTCCAGTTTCCAAAACTGAAAAAAACATGTCAAACGGGGGCCTGAGTCTCCCCTAGGCTTACCTGATTTGTATAGTGCATTCCTTTACTGTATAATATTCCCGCGATACATAACTAGACTATTTTCTAATAGACATAAAAACATTTCGATAATAACTTAATCAGAATGCATGAGCATGAGTCATGTAAAAAAAAATTCCCAACAAATACCAAACGACTATGTATGTGATCCGAAAGAGCAACAATTGGAGATTTGGAAGAAATAAAATCAAAGTGAGATGTCACATAATCTCCCTAAAACGGACTCAAAATCTCCGACGAACGCTTGGGGTGACCCTAACACTCTACCATTGGACCCAACAAATAAAAATTCTTTTCTTACTCTTTTTTTTTTTAAAGAATTAGATGCAAAGTGTCAATCACAATGGAGCAAAATGCCCGGGAGTAGGGCTACAATATTATTTATCACTATAATCCCTAACATAAATAATCTACAATGTAGTAGATTTTGAAAATTGCAGACCAATAAAGATTACCACCCGATACAATTGCCACCAAGCCCACTTGCGAATACAAGATCAGACATGCTGCGTCGGTGAAGATCACCCATCAATTAGCTTAAAGCGTAACTCGTTAAGTAAGTCATGCACACAAAGTACAACCAAGTAAAAAAGGTTTAATTATTGATCCTCTGTTGCACAAACAATTTCTATTAAAATGCCTTTAGTGACAAAAATATCTGATCACTAGCAATTTTTTGTCATATTAGCGACACTTTCCAGTAACATCGTCCAAACATTTCACGGAGTGTCTTACATCACTATATTTAGCGACACTTTCCTGTAACATCGTCCAAACACTACACGGCGTGTCTTACATCACGATTGGACCCCACCCAATCCAGCATCCCGAACACCCCAGTGATACCGGTTTTACCGGTTACAACCCCCGGGTTAAAAGAACCTCAAACCCTACTGCAAAGTAGTCTTCGGAAGCCCTTGTTACTTCACTCGGCCATACCCACACACCCCTCTCGCTCTCTCGCACAGATATTTATATTTGTATCTATCGCCGTCCACTGTACAGATCTTCCTTAATTCATTATCCTATAGGTATTCAATCCGTCTACTTTTTTTGGTTGATTCCTTTTGCCGTTAGATTTGTATGAATTTGTGTCTTACAGATTTCTCTGTTATTGCGTTTTTTTTTTCTTTTTTCGATTTCGAGCTCTTGGCATCTTACCGTCGGCCTTGCGTTTCGTAATTTTTGTTCGTTTTCAATTTTCCTGAATTGAAAGTCCAATTGAATGTCCAAACATAGAATTGAACTCAGAATGATATTTGCTTACTCAATTGAGCATTGTTTGACTGGCCAAACTAGGACAGAAAGCGAAGATCAAAAGGCCAATTTTTTACATGTTTGGGCACAGAAATTATGAACAGAGTGACTTGACTTTTTCTTTTTCACATGAAAGTTCAGATATCATTTAATCTTATAATCCCACTGTCCTTTTTAGAGTGCCGATGTTTAGGCAATGGGGTTGATGTAGTCCCACCGTCTCGTAATGTTCGTTACCTTTGATTTTTCATGAATATCTATGTTAATTTGAACGTCTATAGATTAAAATCTAACTCAGAACAATATCTACGAACCAATTAAGCTGTGCGTCATAAGTCAAAATAGGGCTAAAGGTTGAAGTCGATGTTTACATGCTCAAGTTGTGTCCTAGGAACTCGTAAAAGGTCAGGGACAAATTATGAAAAGAAGGGACTAGGTTTTTTGTTTTGCATATTAAAGTTCAAATTCTTAGGCAGTAATAAAATAAAAAATATATATTCACTGAGCGTCATTTTCCTTTGTAACTAATTCTGTTAGACATATTGGTCTTGTTTATAATGGAACTAGGTGTTGGTTCCACCAAAAGTGATCTGGTATAGTAGAATGGGCGAGACTGGGAAGAGAAATCGTTCTCATAATTCAGACCGATCGCATAGGGACCGTGACGATGGCAGGGACAGCAGAAATCACAAGAGACAGGCGACAGATAGAGACGACAAGGGTGACGGTGAGTTGATTGTGTACAGGATTTTATGCCCAGATGGAGTTATCGGGAGCGTGATTGGAAAGAGTGGGAAGGTTATAAAGTCAATAAGGCAGGAGACGCGGGCGAAGGTTAAGGTTGTGGACCCGTTCCCGGGTGCGAAGGAGAGGGTTATCACCATTTATTGTTACGTTAGGGAGAAGGAAGACATTGAGGTCGATAAGGAGTTCGCTGACAGGGAGCCGCTGTGCGCTGCCCAGGATGCCCTTCTTAGGGTTCATGCTGCGATTGGTAACAAGGAGGAGTGTCAGCTTCTTGTTCCATCGAGTCAGTCCGCTAATATTATTGGGAAGTCGGGCGCCACTATAAAGAAATTGAGAGCCAAGACAAGGACAAACATTAAGATTTCTGCAAAAGATGCAAGCGATCCCACTCATTCATGTGCGATGAATTTTGACAACTTTCTTCAGGTTGGTGATTTATCTTGTTTCCCGAGAAATGTGTAGTTAATTTTATGCAGTTTATGCAATGTGTTTAGTTTTTAGTTTAATTGAGCATTGGTAATTGATGTTAGATATTGGTTGCTGTTTAATCATAAGATTACTGCATAGAGTGCAAATATTAGGACCATTGGACTCTTTGGTACCCTGAAGATTGATTGTAGGCGTCTCTGTTTTGACTGTTGGTGACTGTACACATCGGTTGGATCAAACTCCTGCGGCTACTCTAGTATTGGCGAGATTAATTATTTTGTATTCCATTTTGTGTAAAAACTTTCTATTGGTCATATAGATTATATCTTGGGAGTCGTTTTGAGGTTTCTTTTTCCGTAAATAGATAAATGGCGATCCAGATGGAGTGAAGAAAGCGTTGTTTGCAGTTTCTGCAATAATGTACAAGTTTACTCCGAAGGAAGAGATTTTTCTTGATAGTTCGGTACCGGAAGTCCCTCCAAGCATTATTATTCCTTCAGATGTTCCTGTCTATCCTGCTGGTGGACTCTATCCAAGTTTAGATTCCGTAGTATCCTCCAGATCTCTTCCTTCGATTCTAGGTGCTACACATATACCAGAACTTCAGGGTTATGCGGAAGCAGGGAACACATGGCCGGTCTACTCATCTGCCCTGCCTGTGGTTTCTGGGTACGGTGTTGCGTCTCGATCTGAAGAGTTAACAGTAAGAGTCTTATGCCCCTTTAACAAGATTGGCCGTGTTATTGGCAAGGGAGGAAGTTCCATAAAAAGTGTGAGGCAAGCGAGCGGTGCTCGTGTCGAGGTTGATGATACCAAGGCTGATCGTGATGAGTGTGTCATCACCATCATCTCAACTGAGGTACTCTTCATTTTTATTCCGGTTCTGAGATCTTTTTGATTATGGCATGTTTTGGCTTTTGAATACTTTTGTTGCTTTTGTATACTTTACCAAGGAGATTCTGCTACCCAGATTCAGTTACTCGCTCACTCCTTTTCGGAAAGATATTCCTAAATAGATATGTATTTGTCCTTGGGCAGTGCAAAACTTCTCAAATTAAGTTCCAGCTGCTAATCTCATGCCACTTTAAAAAAATTGAGCCAGAACAAGCCTAAAAATAGGGGTCACATGTAGTCCTGTCGGATATTACCTGATTAACGGGTCATGATATTTACGTGTCACTATTATGTTTTATGTCCTACATTTCAGTCAGTCGAGGATATGAAATCCATGGCAGTAGAAGCTGTTCTGTTACTGCAAGAGAAGATAAACGATGAGGATGAGGACACTGTCACTATTCGTCTCCTTGTTCCGTCAAAAATTATTGGATGTGTTATTGGAAGAAGTGGTTCAATTATAAATGAAATTCGGAAGAGAACTAAAGCCGATGTACGTATCTCCAAGGGTGAGAAGCCTAGATGTGCAGATGTGAATGATGAACTTGTTGAGGTTCGTATTGCTCGATCTTGATCATGTTTGGTTTAATGGCTTCTTTAAATTTTTTACCATAACATTCTATACTTGCGTGCTACAAACTGTAGGTAGTTGGAGAAGTCAGCAGTGTTAGGGATGCGCTTATCCAGATTGTTTTGCGGTTCCGAGATGACGTTCTGAGAGAGAGGGAAGGCGATCGTAATCCAGTTTCTGGTGCTAATTCTCTGAACTCTGGTGTCACTAGTCATTCAATGTCTTCAGGTTTGCCCAGTATTCCTCCGGTTGCTCCTTTGGGTTATGAGCAGAGGGCTGAATATGGGAGTGGGTTGGGTATGGTTTCTCAAGGCAGCCTCTATGGATATGAATCTACGTCGGTATGCCATTGTTTATGCTCTGCTTTCTTGTCTGATGTTATTGTTATTATGTTGTTCTTGGCCATCTTCATGTCTTTCTTCATGTATTTTCTAATAGTGAGGGTTGACTATGTTAACTGTTTTAAGGCGAGGGAAACATAGCATTAGAATTATTATGGTTACGACATGTAACAATTTGATTCTTTCCATTGAGTTAGTAACTAAATTACTCTGCTTCTTAAGGATGCTTTTTGCGACCACCCAGATGGACTTCTGGGCCTTAGAAGTCCATTTGGAAAAGTCTTCCTTGTTTGGTGAATAAAACGGATGAGTTTCTGCCAAATGTCCATCCTCCAAATGCCAATTCGGAAGAAGTCAATTCTAACAAACACTGTCCCTCGATTTCCTCACGAAATGTCTATCTTTTCATTTATTTATGCTAATTTTCAAGATAACAATGAGATTGCTACAGTTCGGCCTTCATCTCTCTCCCTCCATCATCTCCTATCATCAGCTATTCTGTCTTCACTCCCTTTCATACTTTTCTGCTTTTCAAACTCTTGTTTTCTACAGCTGGTTTTATATAAACATAACCTAACTGTTGGACTTGCAATTGCATTAAAAAATTAAAATGGTTAGGAACTTAATAATGCCTTGAAACCCTATTACCCATTCTCACCATTCACTAATCTTTCTTTTGGTTATTGGATTTGCTACGATGGTAATTGAAATTAGTAATGATTCTGCTACAGGGATATAGGAAAAGTACGAGGCCATTGTAGCCATGGATGGTGGTTGGCACCAGGAATAAAATTCACATTGTTCTGTAATCGATAGATTTAAACTACTAAATCAAACTAAAGGAAATTACACCAGTTTTCTAAATCATGTCACCTGTAGCGAAGATAACGTGGAAAGTATTAAGTCGAACCTTTCAAAGTTTATGCAATTCTACTAAGCTGGCCATGCTAAAACCGTCTTTAGTGTTCAACTTGTCGGACATCCCTGCCTTTGTTGACGTTTGACACTTCCGTAGTTGTAGAGTTGACTCGTACCTTGTTATTATGATTTTGACACTGCGTTCTTTTTTCCTGGAAAGATGGGAGACAATGGTTATGGATTAACGTCTGCATATTCATCGAAGCTGTATGGAGGGTGAGTATTTATGTATACCAACTCAGTTTTCTTTTTCACCTTTTCTATTATACTTGATAATTGATTAACCCCATGTCTCGAACCATGCTTTCTAAGCAGATTGCCTCCGCCATCCACGCTTGAGATGGTTGTGCCTGCACATGCAGTGGGTAAAGTGATGGGCAAAGGTGGGGCAAATATAGAGAATATTCGTAAGGTGGGTCCTCATGCTTTTAAGCTACCCTAAAGTACCATATACTCAATTTATGCTGCATGCTTTTTGTTCACCCATTCAGAACCGACAATATGTTTTGTTTTGGGTTTGGTTGGGACTGAATGTCCTTGGCATTAGATTTGGTCGGGCTAGGGATGTGAAAACACAGATTGAACCTTCCTTAGTTGCCTCAACTTTGTTAGGTGGACCTTTTTTTTCTTTATTTGATCTTTTTGCTATTTATATCTTGGTTTTTGTGGTTTGCCTAATGTCAGGTGTTCAACACATTCTACTATTCTTTACTCCTCTAATGCTTAAAATCTGCAGCCTAATCGTTAGAGCATTCAGCTCCTCTCTTTGCTCCCCTTCTCCCTCCCAAATTCTCATGTTTACAGGAAGTAGGATATTGAGCTTGAGTCTTAACTTATCTTGAACTTTATCAAATGACATTCTCACCTACACTTCTTTCTCCTCCAGATATCGGGAGCAGCTGTGGAGATATCTGATCCGAAATCTGCACGGGGTGATCGTGTGGCTGTAATTTCTGGAACAGCTGAGCAGAAGCGTACTGCTGAAAATCTGATTCAGGCATTTATAATGGCTACTTAAATTATGAGGATGCTTTTTCAGCAATGATTATCTCTAGGGTTTTCCGCCACCTTCTTTCGAACGTTTCAGTTTCTAGTTCCCTTAGGTTTATATCAAGGAGAGGACTTCATCATCTAGGTTTCTTCTGCTGGACTTCTGTTTCTTCAGTTATCGTATAAATCTGCAGGAAGACTCACTGTGGGCTATGTTTCAGTGGATATAGGTTCTTAGTGTGTTCCATCGACCTGCAGTTGTCTTAGATTGATAGGATCTTATCTTTCCTTCCCTAGGTTTTTAGTCCTTATCCTTGATTGGTGTGATTCCATCTTAATTCCAATGTTCATACACTTTGATGTTCGTGCCGTAATTGTCAAACCTTATGCATGGATATTTTGGTTTTGGCCATTCGCTGCTCTTGCTCTCAGCTTTTTCTGAATGCAGAATCTTCCTGGTACTCTCCCGACTTGTTGATAATTACGCCTTAGTATTGGTAACATCTTCTAAAGTTAATTGCTGCAGCATTCTGAGGCATCGAGTTTCACTCCTTGATCAGAAGTTTCTCTTCACTTGGTTAAATTTTGAAAAGTGCAGTTTCCATACTTCCTGTATGTTTTTTCTTTTGAATCTGATGCATCTACATCTTACGACGCTTGTGTTCTTTATCAAAAAATGTTCTGTTTTCATGATGTTCCTCTTGGAACTTTCTCCATTCCCGCGTCCTTAGATGACTGCTTGTAAGATCTCGGCAATCATCATCACAAGGTGACCTTGTATGGTTGTTTATAAGATGACGCAACCTTATATACTTTAAAGTTTATTGCAAATCAGCCTTATTCGTTATTAAGTGACCAACTTCATGAGGCTTGAGTCTTTGAGGCTGGAGTATTCTTGATTCTCTCATATTGCTGCACAAATGAAATTATTTATCCGGGATACCTTAAGCTTCTCAGTTTTCACTAGGGAATCCCTTTCATGGGATATGACACAGCTTCCTAGTTGTTACCTTGATTTTCACCTTGCTCAGTTTTCACTACGGCGTGGTATCCATGGGATCGATGACATAGCTTCCTTTTATCATCCAACAACTTATTTATGTATCCGGCCTAAAGCTATTCGCTTTGGGTTCCATAGTTTAAAATACTTGCATTTCAACCAACATCGTTATCATTTTACTTTTCTTGACCTATCTATCTGCTCCTTAGCTGCATGGAGTGTGGGTAGCAGTGGGAGCAGGCATGAAATTCTGAGTGGCACCGTTACTGTAGTGAGTTACGGGTGGGAGCGGGAGTGTCGGCAAGATTTGGGAGCGAGGTTCTGGGGTGGGAGCGTGACTAGCATTGAAGAATCTTGTAACTAAGATCTGCTTCCCTTCTGTTCTTTGATGTTTTTTCTATCTTTATCAACATTTTTAAGGGCCTCTAATAATCTATATCCTGTTCTGGCATCAAATCTTAATTAGACATACATGTCATCGAACAATGACCATCTTTGTTTCTTTACCTGATCTGGGCACCTAGTTATTTGCTCCTGTCCGTCCTTCTATTGACTGATTTATTTTTGTCTTGTTTTTGTTTTGAGGAGTGGGGGTCCAAATGGTCGAAATCTCATCTTGGATATGAGCTCAAGGGTCTCGTCATGCTTTATCCTCCAACTTTTCTTTGCTCTTACTCTGTATCCATTCTTAGGAAATCTTTGCAGAGATTGACAATCTGTAAGTATCCCATTTTTTGTGAATTTAACAAAAGCAGGACTCGTAATATATATTAAATCAAATTATTTAAGCAATATATTCTGTGAGATATAGTCTTACTGCTAGTGTCCAAAATTTTATAATTTCTAGTGCTATCCTGCCTCACTCGAGGGTTGGGCTTGAGCAACCATATAATAGGCCGTTTCCTGGGGTGGGTTCCAAATGTGCAGCTGCAGTAGGTTGGATTCTGAGTACAACTCATAATATAAAGCATGTCATACTGCTTTATCCACCTGTTCTTCAATACTCTTTACTTTGCAACTGTTCCAGGAGATCTGTACAGGGGTGAAATTATGTACATCTCTCATTCTTGTGATGGATTCTCAGTGTCTTATTAGGCTATGTTAGATGGAACCCTTTTAGCAGTATATTCACTAGTTAGATATGCTCCAGATGAATATAGGTAATCTTACTGCTAGGCCACTTCATTTTTTCCACAAAATTTGTAGCCTATATTTGCTATAGTTTCTTATAGCGTCGGAATGGAATGGTAACTGGTTCAAGCTATATGTGTGTGTGTGTGTCGTACGTGATACGTGAGTGGCTGTTTCAAGCTAACTGGTTATATATAATGGTGCTACTTGTACCTATCCACTAGTGATCTCCTACTCTGTGCTTCTGAATCAACCATGTAATGGCTGTTTCCCACTGCATATGTTCTTCCTGGGGTCACTGGAGTTCTCACGGTGCTTTTTAGCAGTTCTAAGGTAGAGTTTCCGCTTTAAAGTGCTATGGTCAGTGAATTTACGTGTCCTATGGTCACTTGATATCTCACGGTGCTTTTTAGCAGTGCTGTGGTAGAGTTTCCGCTTTAAGGTGATATGGTAAGTGAATTTATGTGTCCTGTGCTTGAACAAAGCGCGATCAGTTCAGTTTTAGAAACTCTGGTTGCATGAAGAAGCTTTTGTGTAAGTTCCAAGTTGGCTTCTGCTGCTCAGTTCTCAGTGTCACCCTTATCCAGCGAACTAGTGGTTCTCACGGAAAGTTGGCTCAACGGTAGGGTGGATAGGCCCCTCACTCTGCCATGAGAGCAAAGAAAAGCTGCACCATCTTCTCACAGCTTTAGTTCTCCTTTCATTTTGTTGGTATAGTAGGATCGCGAGCATTCCTCGGCCCTTTGCTTAGGGAACCTGTCTACTTGTCCCCTCGACAATCTTAGTCGCCTTGATAGAACTAATCTGATACTCTCTCCCTACCTCCTGTTCGACTTTTGTGCGAAGAGACGGGATACTGCCGGATAAATGAAGTTCGAATTGGTTGAGAGGTGCAGTTATATTTGGTAACAGTTCGTGCAATCTTTTGGTCTGTGATACTCTTTTTTGTTGTAATCCTTGTATGTGACAATTGAACAACAACAGTTGGGTGTAATGAAAATCCATCTCAGAATGTTCAAACTCTGGGAAAATTTTCAATGTTTCTACGAGCCAAATCTTGGTTTGAAATTAGTTGGAGTTGGGCTTTTTCTTTTGTTTTTTGCATCAAAGACCACCTCTAAAACTAAAGCAATTTATGACCCTTGCCAGATTACATCATCGCAAATGATACCTTATATTATTGGAACTCATTGGTGCTTCCACTTTTAAACATTAACGAAAGTTTTGACACATGTAGGACTTGTGTTATGAAGGATATCACGTATTACTGGAACATCCTACTTTGAAGTTTCTGAAAAGGTTGGACTAAATTTAGGTCCTTTTTTACTAAATTCACGCTCTTTTGTTGTTAAGCATGTTTTAATGACACTTTAATTTTTAGTAAAAAATGGTGCGATTTACTATAAGAAGGTACATATTTAGCTCCGAGTAGGTCAATACTTTCAATTGATTTGGTTATCGTTCGCACCATAACTGTTTTTTTCTATGCATTTCCAAGAGGATTGGCATCAAGGCAACTGTAGACTTTCATGTTTAGTGTGCTTTATCGTAAAATCTTTTAAGAAGCAACCAATCCGGATACTTTATACCGTTGAGAATTATTGTACTAAAACATACTTGGCTGGTCCTGAGAAGCGACTTTCTTATTTATTCTGCGTCGTTATAAAATTCTTCTAAGAAGCAACTAATCGAGATTTATACAGTTGAGAAGTATTGAATAAAAAAATACGTGACTGGTTTTGAGCATTATACATTATATAGTTTAGGACGATTTAATAAAAAACAAATTACTTCTGAACAGTGGCATATAGCAGTATTTAGTTCGCCTTGTCACATCCTTCCGATGTAACGGGTCATGGTAAAATTTCTCCATTGCAGTGCCCTGATATGTGATCCATAAGAGTAGCAAAGAGTGACGATTATATATATATATATATATATATATATATATATATATATATGGATAACAGGGAAGTCAGTCT
>JAVXUP010003465.1:0-67016 GCA_033070095.1 Escallonia herrerae | reverse complement strand
CCTAGAAGGAAACCCCCACTTTAGCCACCATCTCTTACCCTACTGTCAACATCCTCGTCAATATACCCCCTCATGCACTTTTTATCCCAAATACCAAAAGATATCCTCCTTGTGCAAAAACAAAAAAAATATGCTACTTTTAATGTGTCCTATGAACATTTCTCACTGATGGTAGCACGATGACCACCATACTCTTACTTATCTTTCTACTAGAAACTGAGATCATCTTAGCATATACACATCAATTTTGGAAACCACGCAAATATCCAAGGTTTAAAAAATAAAGAGGACACTTCATATAAAAGTTGGGGGAAAGTACCAAAAGGCTTAAGCTTTTGAGGTAAGTCTAGAGTACATATAATTTCAAGTGATGGCATTCTGATAGGGGTTTTGGAGGTCACAAACTTGCTCAGGATGATTGACATTCGGTGACTTCAACTCTGTGCTTAGCATAACGGGCGAATCATAGCACAGCCAATGATACTGCTACTTGTTGTCCTGTGCCTAAAGTGCAAGCTCAATCATTTATTTATAGCATTATAGAGTTTGCTTTCTCTTATCACAGGCACCATGCACCAAAATTATCAACGCAGGAAGAGAACTTGGGCACCTCACTCTTCACAGTGGATGAGAACAAGCAATGTTGTTGGTCATCATACATCAGCTCAAGTTTAGCAACCTTAAAATGATCCCTCTGAGAGGAATCCTGTTATGAAAGATTTTCTTTGTAACTTGATAAAGTCCAAATTCAGTGCTGTGCTTTTATCATAGAGATTTGGAATTTAACTTTTGAATTGGAATTTTAAATCAGTGGGATGACACAAGATACTGCTCACAGCCCAAAATGTGACCCAAAAGCTTAAAGTTGGTAAATGGGTCTTTATTTTGTTTAGCAGTGGGACTTAAGAGGCTTACATTTGTTTTCCACTATACCGTAACAGGGAACACTATTATCTTGACTTAGGAAAACTGATGATTAATCACACAAACTTATGTAAACAAGGCATAACAAATTCAACTATTCAAATGTAAACAAGGCATAACGAATTCAACTATTGAAAAAAGAGCATCCAAAAAACCTCAGAAGGAATCACTGGAATATTCATTTTCTCTGCCCAAAAAAATAAAGTTGACAAAAGCAGAGCCTTTAACCTTTCTACAGACAATACGACACCGTCAACAGTAAACATCGTTACATCACATGGGCAAGCATGTCAGTGAGTGTGGGTGAAATGAATCTTACTGAAATCGCTGTTGCAGCAAGAACGTATATCCATTTGTCCATCATGCATCCTAAAAAATACACGCAACATATCATAATGAATTACAACAAAAGCACAAGTAATTGGTTGAAACTGCAATGTTCCATTTCAAAAGGCAAAAGAAAATTGCAAATTCAGATATTAATTTTTATTCTTTTGATATGGGTACAACACCCAAGGAATTATAAACACGAATAATTAACAACGAGTAATCAGCATAATGACTTCCAATGCCATTAATTTCTCTCCTAATAATAAACATGCAGCAGTTCCCAATATTATTGAGCCATTCCCTATCTACAATAAGCCATATACAAGAAAATGTTGATTGTTTTCTACGTTTGGAAATGCCCTTTCCCAGGTGAGTATCAATCCTTCACCATTTCTTGGCACAGGAGAGTAAGCACAACGCCTAGGCTACTACTAGTCCAGCTCAATTCAACCCTTCCGTCCAACCCTCTGAAAGTGAAGGATAATGTGGAAAATTTTCTTTCCGTGGAATAGTCTGGCAGTTTCTGACCATGACCGTCCCACAGTGGGTTTCCTTCATCGCATAGCTCCTAGAAGCCATGATAGAATCACTCAACTAGCTGCGACGAGGCTTGCTGAAAGCTTTTAAAACCAATTGAACTCCGTTGCATTAACCCCAATCAATTGCCACTGCTTCTTTTGCGGTTCTCCTTCTTTGGGCACACAACTAATCAAATTAATAAACCTGGGTGCACAAGTGTAAACCCACTTTTTCAATAGCATTGCTCTTACCAAGATGAGACATCTTTCTACCTCCAAAACTTTGCTCATATGTGCCTCCAATCTTGGCTACGTCTAAATGAATACATAAATTTCAAGTGCATGTGAAAGTGGATTCCTAGGCACGTGAATGATACATAGAAAGAGAATACAACATCCCTGGTATGTGCACTCGAGGTCTATCTCGCCTCATTATTGGCAGATAAATACAGGAATGATATCGAATTAGGGTATACACGTTGATAACTACAAACGGAAGCCACCATTAATCAGATAGTAAAAAATATAACTAGAGAGTTTTTAAGTTAGTAACTCAACATGATAACAAACCTGAAGCCTCAACTTGTGTGCTTCATTCGCAGCAAAAAGGAGTATATCTTGCCTCTGAGAAATATCAAAAAAACCACATCAATGGCTTCCATGTAAATCCAAAGAATGTGCCTGTACTTAATACTGAATAGTCACAACATAGAATAAACTGAACACCTAGAAACTGGACAAAAATCTATGACCGCCGTTATGAGTGAATGATTGCAGCATAAGTTGTAGCAAGATGTGGCAACTGAGAGAAGAAACAAGCAAGTTAGTGGCTATTATGAGAGCAATTCAGAAAATCTTCATGTTGCAACATTTAGAAGACATCAGCAATAATGTTGATATGGAATAAGCATTCATGAACTCAGATACATCTGCAGAGTAAAGCCGCCAGTCTCCTTCAAGAGTCGGGGAATGCAAAAAGAAATAAATATAAGTTAATATTATCCAGTCCAGCAGGCAAAAATAGATTTATCAATATAAAATAAATTTTTGATATAAAAGTCCAATTGGAAGAACACGATAATCCTCATAAGAACCAAAATGCAGTTTTCAAGATCTTTACTTGCCTGTCCAGGTCCACAACTAACCCCGCCATCTCGATCCTGCAAAAAACATAGATAAAAATCGCTGAATCAAATACAGTACAAACTTTGCATTGCCCGAAACAAAGAGCAATTTAACGGCCATAAACTCAGTCTACATGAACCGCTTAGTTGAAGCTCCCAATGTACTTTCCCTGCTACTTATACTTTCATTTCCTGCTTCTTTATTGCACAGATTTGTACATAAAATATGTAGCACATAATTTAGTGGCATTCGTCGATTCTTTGAAGTCCCCACCGGTGCCCGTGCCGGACACTTCTTGGAACTGAGACAGGGAAAACTCCCTCACCATCACTGTCAATCACCACATAAACGTTAATCCCTCCAGATCTCCACCCCCCACCACCCACGTAGACCTTCACCACATTGAACAACCATCTCCTGCCCTCTCTCTTTCATATTTTTGTTGTACTTCTATACAACTACCTATGCCTATTGGAAAACCCAAAAAGTTCAATAAACTTGCAGCTTGGTGCTAGTATAGGATATGCTGTGCCTATACTAGGCTTTAAGGTGGACAGATGTACTTTTTTTACTTGTGGCTTGAATAATGTTTGCCGTGAGGCTTGGGGGGAGCTATACGTGTACATTTATATATAATATGTGCTTACATATATATATATATATATATATATATATATATATATATATATATATATATCTATAAAAATATATGTATACATATTCTTATAAAAGAGAGAGGGTTTCATTAGCTGTGCGGGGTATGGCGCGATGGAGCTAGATGGAGTGGAGATGTGTTTTCCAAGTGCTATTCTTGCCTCACCATCCAAAGCGCCTATTTATGTAGAGCAGAAGTCCTCAAATCAAATCTAATCATGCATTCAATAAAGAGCGGACCTTATCTCTTTCTGTTGGTGGGGGTAGAGTGAAAGAATCTAGAATCGATCCCTTACTGAGCAGGTAATTTTCCCACCTTCTTAATCATGCGATAAAATGACAGGATAGAATAGCATAGTATTTGCAGGAGATAATATGCTCAACTAATCCGTGAGTGAATATAAAGGAAGAATTAGTTTCAGCAGCTAACGAAAGGAGTAACATAAAAACAACAACTAATAGAGATAAAAATACGAGTCAATCCCAAGCATGTTTCCATACGAATCAACATAGGATTAGATAATTTTAATCTTCAATATTCTGAAGCAACAAAGATTGAATATTATCACAAAGCATATTCATCAATAGAAAGTAATGTGCACTTCTCTGAGTCATGAGTACAAGCAATGAGCAATAAAGGGCTTTATACTAATCACGGAGAGCTTACTAGAATCCCTAATGACCAAGTTCTAACTTCACAGAGGAAGGTTGGCGCAATCATGAACCCACTGCAGACAAAGGGTAATGAATGGGACAAAACTTGAGGTTTTATTAGATTACGGCTGCTATCCTACTGACAACAGTTACATAGTTTACAAGAAAGAACGTATTATTCACCTGGCAACAATTTAGAGAGTCGATAAATCATGCTCCACTTCTATATGGCAAATTCTCCCAATAATGCCATTGAGTGCAGGATCCAGTAGCAAATCCAAGGGCGGCTGGTAAGAAGCAACAATGCATATGAATAGCAGTTTGGTGTAGAATATTCAATGCATTATTATTTGCTAAAAGACTCATAACTACTGATCTCATAATTCAATCAGTTCTGTGCAAAAAGAAATTACGCTAATAAGTCAATCAGTTCCATTGCGTTTGCACAAACAGTCAAAGACTTGAGAGCAGAATCCACTCTCCAAGGTCAAGTTCAACAAGGAAATCAACTACTTTTCCTAAACTACCTACTTCTGAGTACCTTTAGGACAAGAAAATGTATGGCATTCAGTTTGTTGGATAGAAGACTTTAGGAAATTAAACTACTTATTCCTAATATATCATGCTTCTTAACTCTCAGCAATGACTTACTGGGAAAGGAACTAAAAAAAAAGGTCAGTGCCAGCCCAAAAGAAGCAACTATAATGTGCAGAAGTAATTCTTTCTTGACTGCATTGGCAAGTGAAAAAGATTTCAGGCTTGTATTCCGGGAATCAGCCATGACCGTGCACGGAAAACTTTGTTTTATACATCGAATCATAAAAAACTAATCAGAATGGTACTATAATGACAACTTTTTACAAGTAGGATTATTTGCGACAAAAATTAGCTGCAAGGGCAAAGGTAGACAGATACTTGGCATCAAGGGCGGAAGGACGGAGTTGCCTGAGACCTTTAGTGAGATACTCGACATGCGTGTCACGTTGAAGTTCCAACCTGCCGGCATATCCCAATTACTGTCATAACAAACCAATCAATTCAAGACAGAAATAGAAAACCATTTAACGTAAAAAGAACACTAGATGAGCAAAGCCCTAGATTTTCCCAGAGGGATTGGGCCCTGCGGTGAAGGGCGTCGACGGTCTGGTACGTCCTAAAAACCTCGTCCTGTACCTTCCATTGCGCTTTCTCACTAGCTGTTGCTCTTGAAGCGTCGCCGAATCCATGCACATCACAAATTTTGACTGATCTCTAGGGGTGATAGTTTAACTTCTTGAGACGAAGGATTTTGATGGCCTATGTAATGGATCAGAGGGAAAGTACGATATTTCACTCTAATTTAGAGGTAGTGCCTGTTTTGGCGCCCGTGGAAATAGGCTTTCTACTTTCTTGATCTTGAATCCTATTTTTGACCTGAACAACAATAAGGATATCTTGCAACGTTAACTTTTTGATTGGAACGTCTATTTTTACAATTTATTCATACTCTCGTTCCTCATTAAAAAAGTGCATCAAAAATAATTTATTTTATATTTTAGCGACAAATATAATATGGACAAATACGAAAAGATGCAAATTTTCCAATTTGGCTCGTTATTCTTATTTTAACCTGTGTAAAAGACTTTTCTCTTGTACATAATTAATTCCAAACATGTTGTTACTCCAATTACTTTCAAGTCTGACCGTTAAATTATCTTGATTGTATGGATAAAGGAAGCATAACAAGCAATTAAGCACAACTTTTGAGGTTGCGAAGGCTCTTCCATAAAAAAAATATTATGGAGTACATTTTTCTAATTCCTAAAACTTGCAAAAAAATTTGGATGCCTCGCGTTTCAAGTAATTTTATAAAATAGATAGATAATCTTCTTTGATTTCAAATGTTCTTTCCGCCCATGTGTTTAGAATTTGAATCAGACACGAGGGTGAAAACAAATAAATTTTGTCGATACGATGTAGTTCTAATATTGTTGAGATATGAACCGATATCAAGAAAATAATGATTAACATTATAGCATATGAACTTTGTGGGCCTCTCTCCTAATTGCCAATGGATTTGGTATTGGATGCTTTCATATGTTATCAGAGCAGGTAGATCCATGTTCAACATACAAATCAACGTTATTTTCGTAGTGATCTAATTTAATTCATCTACGTGCTTGGCCTACTCAGTAGAAGTTTTATCACATGTGAGGGGGCGTATTGAGATATCGATGTGACTTAATTTGTTCATATCTTTTGTTCAATTTGTCCGTCATCCAACTCATACCTGGCAATATCTTTTGTTTGATTCTTTTCGCTTACATATTCTCTTCTCTAAAATAGTACAATTTACACTCTATTTATTTATACACTCGATAGTGGTACTGTCACGACCCGAACTCACAGGCAAGCCCGCGAGCTAGGCATGTAACCGGCCGCAGACCCAATGGACTTAAATCAAGGGCTTTGCCAGGCCTTATTTACACCTGTCAACAATTCTAAAATCATGCATTAACTAACACCATAATATGACTTCTAAAAGGTCCTTACAGATCTCCCCAAACTTATCTCTACTAAATTCCTCCATAATGACTGATATAATTTATTTAAAGGAAACCTCATGGAGTTAAGCTACAAACAATTCTAGAAATAAACCAACAGTATCATAATTTCTCAAGGAACTTAATTCAGCCTCCTAACAAGCATCTCTCGCGGCTTCATTCTCATTTCCCTCGCAATACTCATGTTCATCTAGTTGATCGTCTGAAAAATATTTATAAAAGGGGGTGAGCTTGGGGATCAGTAAGTGCACATACCATATCCCTAAAATAGATTTTGGGATTCATAAAAACATGAAACATGCCATGGTTTTCTTCAATTTAAAACTGGTAAACATTTTCACAAGAGATACTATGCATATATATACTTTTTTAAAGCAATTCATCCAAGATTCTCATAAATGAAGTATGACATCAAGTAGGCTCATTAACAACTATCACAGTTCATCATAACATAGGTATGTTGCGGTCAGCGTACGTTCCCCCCTGACTAGGGCCCACAATCCCTACTCCACCTGGGATTAACATTATTTGGTCAGGGTATGCGCCCCCCGACTAGGGCCCACAATCCCTCCTTCGTCCGGAATACATATTGTTATGGACGCAAGGGCGCACCACGAGCAACAGTACTGTGCATCAACGTATCGTCCCGTCGACCAGGACCTAACAATTCAACTTTCTCCCATGGATATGGAGCGCAACAATCAAGCCATAAATATCGTCTCATTTAACATATATGAACCAACTTTAAAACACTACTCATAGAAACATTCCATGGCATCTTTGATATATTTTCTCATCAAACAATTTACACAAAAGTAGTAGCGTGCGAAAGGCTTTAAACTTTTAATTGAACAATTCATTTGTACATATACATACACTAAAAATAGGGTGTACGGAAGAATATGGCAGGAGTACTTACATGGATAGCTAAGCGGTTCTGGTTCTTGTTCCCAAACCTGCCCTAGCTCTTGTCTATCGAAACCTAAACAATAACGATATGTTATTTATTTCCTCTCAATCATACCTAAACATTAAGTTTCTCTTAAGTGAGTAAAATTACCAAATCGCCCCTCGACTTCTGTAAAATTCTTATTCACCCCCCGACCTCTAACGTACCGTTACATACTCCAATATAACCGAAAAGAATATTTTAAACAACTAGGTGCAATTTTCGGACCATAATGGCCTTTTGAGAAAATTTTCCACTCGGAACCCTAAACTGCTCATTCAATTGAGCGTCAATGCTCACACCCCAAAAATATAACGAACAGCACCGGAATGCCACGACATTTAGAGACTCGAGCATCACCATCATTTTAGATTACTATAGAATTCTAGGCTAAAGATAATCTTGTTTACTATGTTAAATAATTCAAAAACTTGTTTTAAGAATAATTTGTTTGAGACACTTCCTATGCCCAGAAAAACCTAAAAAAATTTCAAATCGAAGGTTTCACAAAAAGAATGGAGGTTTCTGTTTTGTACTTTTGCTAATTTTGCCCAGAAGAGGTTCTAAAAATGATTTTTCAGACTATTGTAATAGTGAAGTGTTACGCGATAATCGTTCGGGCGCTACGTCGCTAACGATGCTAACATAGCAAACGAATTGAAAAATTTTCAAAACTTTAGAAACTACCTTATCTTAGCTACATAAGATTATTGTAGGAGTTTCAGAATTTAATAACTTAATTTACTATTCGATAATACACTGAAGTCTCTATCACGAATAAAATTAGTTAGCATGCTTCCCGAGCTCCGAAAAATCTAAAATTTTTCCTGTGTGTAGATCTTGTAAAAATAACATAGGTTACTGTTTCAAGTTTTGTCCAAATAAATTGTTAAGTATTTATTAAAAATTCGGGAAGTAACTGCTAAAAGGGATTACCATTAGCGACACTTTTAACTTCCATTTTTTAAACCAAAACATTTCCCTCTCTTGCTACAGTATCATCTTCTTCATACAACTCAATCATCCTCTTGTACCCAGAACCACCTCACCCCAGAGCAACCATTTTCTTAGCCTCTCACTCACCCACCTTTACAACACCCATAAATATTATCACTTGCCTACCCATATGTATGTATTACCTTCTCTAAATTCTCATCTCCATCTCCATGGACCATATACAGTAAACACAAATCATTCATCATTCTTTCTTCTCTTGCATATTAGGGAGTCCAATCTCTTTCTTCTTCAATAAACACCAAACTTAGAGTTGTCAAATGGGTCGGGCGGCCCGCGGGCTGGCCCGACCCGACCCCTTTGATGAACAGTGCTGGCCCCGCCTTTTAGGGCCTGGGCCAAGCCTACATTTCCCAGGAAAAAGCCCGGGCCAGGCCCGGCCCGGCCCGGTTCGGTTCAGCCCCCCTCTTTACTTTTGAAATTTCATTTTTCCCCCTTCCCCCCAACGGATTTATTCTCCTTTTCCCCCTAAACAGTATTGAAGATTTAAGTAATGTGAAGAATAATAACACATTTTAAAGTCTTTGATTTTTTTTCTTTATAAATATAGTGGTCATGGGATCGAGTAAATTTTCAACATCTTTATGTATTGAAATTGCTGACCCCCAATGCATCGTGTACCCCACATTTGCTGTATTTTGTCAATTTATGTTACAATTTGAGTGGGCTGGAACTTGGAATCTGCTCTATTTCAGCACAGATATTGTTTTGTGCCCAACCATGGGCTTCAGATAATCGAACCTAATTCCAGTTCTAGTGTTCGGATTGCCCAAAATTTGGTTTAAAAGAGAGACTGCATAAAGAAGATTCAAAAGGTATTTCCTTTTAAGTGTAAGTTTTACCAAGAAGAGTAGCTTTGTCCTCAACTTTTAAGCTCCATCAACGGATGTGCATTGCATAGCCTCACACAATGAACCTGAAGCTAGTGGCGAAGGGGAGGGGTAACACTGTCGCGTGCCCACCCCCATCTTTTGGGATGAAGTTTTTCTTGACAATTTGACTTTTATCTTTATGATGATGATATTTGTTACTTTATGTCCCTTTGAAAATTTATCATTATTGAGAACCTTTTTGAAGCCAAACTTGTTAATTTAGTATACTGAATTAGTTACTTTGAGAATTTGTTACTTCTTGTCGCTATAGATTTGTAGTAAAGCATTGATTGCTGTTAGGGACGCTTTAATAAAGCGTCCCTAACAGCAAATTACCATAATTAAAAAAAACCCTTACCTTGAATAACAAGAAAATGCCAAAAAAAATTTGGGCCCGGGCCCAGCCCAAGCCCGGCCCTAAATGTTGGGCCTAAGGCCTGGGCTTGGACCGGGCCCAAATATCCCCAGAACCAGGCCCGGCCCGGTTGGCAGCCCCCTTGGCCCTGTCCCGGCCCGATGGGCTAGGCCGGCCCAAGCCCGGCCTATTTGACATCTCTAACCAAACTGTTGGCACCATATAAGTAACAAACACGAACCACATTATGGACCCAAACCACATCAAAGACCCAGGCTGCCTTGTCGTCACCAAACTATCAATACCAAAACTGAACAAAGTAGCCTTTAGATCCAAACACCACCGTCGTATCGGAGTTTCTTTCACCAACTTCATGATACGAAATGGGCTGGCTATTTCTACTAAACTCAGTGAAGGTGCAATCTACACTCATATGCATATACACACGACACACTAAACTCTAAAACCCACAACATATACTCACAAACACCACTCACACCCACTGCCTTACGGCAGTGGGTTTTTAATATTTCTACCATCTCGTCCGTTTGCACGACCCACTTTCCATATAGTTTTTACCCTTTCCATTTTACACACACCAACAATACTCACCCATATACACCCGTTAACAGCACACACACACACACACACATTCGGCTGTCCTGTACACCCATTCATGCGCCCGCACCATGCTATACACCTACAATTTACACATGTATGTAGCTGCCTTGGCAGCCCATGCACTCACACCATTGCCGCAACGTTCCCACAGAGCAACCATTCATGCACACACACGGCACCCATTAACGCACACATACACGGCTCACTCTAACGCACCCACAATTCACGTAAATCCAACTTTTCATGGTTTCCTCCCCAATCCTTTAAACATACATGTGAGATCTATATATATATATATATAGTCACAGCCACCATGACTGTGACTCGTTGGGTTTTCCATCATTTTGCTTCCCCGATAAAAAACTGCATGAAGCTTGTAAATAATCTAAAGGAGAAAGGCTAGAAACTTACCAGAATTTTGCCAGAAATCCTTTGATCCTTCTTCCAATCTATCTCTCTCTCTCTTTCTCCCAGTATCCCTTGCCGTGCACCGAAACTGCTGGAGGGGTTATTAGGGTCGGCTGGTGTGTTGTAGCTCATGTATATGTATAAATCCCTAGACCAAGGAATTACTAAAAACCCCTATATTCTTTGTTAATAAATCTAACTTTTACCCGAAGTTTCCTCTTATTACAAAAAAGGTCCAAACAATTATTTATGACATTTTATGTGCTAAAAATTGTTAACAGATTATTACACTATCTCGTTTCGCAAATCGTCGCTAATAAATTTGTCGCTAAAATTTTCTAAAAATATTGTTAACGCCAGTCCTTGCCAATGACATTAATCAATATCAATAATATTTGTTATCGTTAGATTTTTCTCATGATTCTAAAATTGTCGCTATAAGTCGCTAAAGAAAAGTATACTACCGCTAAACAAGAGTTTGTCGCTAAAAGACGCAAATATTCTTACTTGTAAATTTTGTTGCTAAAGAATTAAATAAAATTTGTTAAAATTTACTAAAATTCAAACCTAAGATCAGGGTATTACAGGTACACCTTGATTTGTCACTTCACGTGCAATTGTAAGTTGTTGTTAAGCATAATAACATTGTTAGAGTGCATTCTTTAATAGCTTAAGTTTTTAAACTAGATGATAACATAACAAATATATAAGGATCAACTCCACATATAGTCCAACACTTCACAAGAATAATTCTGTGTGTAGCTTACCCCCTTATATAACTGCTTGATTAAAGTGCTACAAGGGAGATCATTTAGTGCAACGTTTGATGTAAGCTTTACTCGGTGTAGTATTTGATGCATCGTATCTTATTATTATTATTATTATTATTATTATCATTTCTAAATTGATATCATTACTCAATCAATTGGCTTTACATCTTTTAAGATCAACGACATCAGGAACTAAATAGTTTCTTCCATCCAAGTCTCAGGGTCATAAATAAATCTAGCATTTTTAGCTAGTTCATTTGCTACATTTTTTTGTGCTGCTCACCAATATAATCTCATGTACATTAATACTCTTTAAAACATGTTCCCAACCTATTATGGTCGCACCCAAAGGCCCACTGGGGGTCCCATTTTGCACAACACGTCCGCACAAGCAACAGTCATTATTCAATGCTTCCAACCGGTCAAAACGTGCACACTCAAGTCACGTGCACTTCTCACTTTTTCTACGTGACTTCGTCACCAAGAAACTCATCCTTGCGCGACTGCTCATCACGCACCGACTGTCGCCCGTCGGCGCACCTTGACGCTTGCCCGAGGAAGTAGGCCTTGGCCTTCCCCATGGGGTCGGCCTCGGCCTCCCCTCAAGGTTGGCCTTGGCCTTTCCCCAACGGTTGGCATTTGGCCTATCTCCTTAGCATCTGCACTACTCTTCAAGAGACCGGACGTCATTCTGAGACTCTCGTAAGGTCGGACGTTACCCCATGACCCCCGTCGCCCCGGACGTCACCCAGTGACCCTGTCGCCCGGACGTCACTCCACGACCCCCGTCGCTTCGGACGTCACTCCCCGACCCTCGTCGCACGGACGTCACTCCGTGACCTCCGTCGCCGGCGTCCAGACGCCGCACTCCAACATTCCGCCGCGCCCATGCACCGTGCCGCTAATATAGTCATGCCCCTAGGCTCTCTGTCACACTACTGTGCCCCCAGCACCATACGCACTCCGCCGCACCCATGTGTCGTGCCACTAACATAGAAGTGTCCTGGGACCTCACTCACTCCGCCGCGCCATGCACCGCACCACTGATATAGTAGTGCCCCCAGGCTCTCTGTCACAAAGTCATGCCCTCGGCACCGTATGCACTTCAATGCACCCATGCACCACAATCATGTTAAATGCCCCCCGGGCATCACACTCATTCACAACACCATGCACCCCCGCCATGGGCATGGAACATGCTTCGACCCACTCTCCGGAGTGTGCAGCATTTTGCAGGGATAGGCGACTCCTCTGGGACACTATCTCCGCCAAGGAGCTCTTCAACTCCCCTTCTGCCAGGTAGACGGCTCCTCCGAGATGCTACCTTGACGCCCTCCGAGTGCTCTGACACATGGACTCACTACGGGGGTAGGCGACTCCTCCGAGACACTATCTCTGCCAGGGAGCTCTTCAACTCCCCTTCCGCTAGGTAGACGGCTCCTCCGGGATGCTACCTTTATGCGTCCCGAGTGCTCCGGCATAAGGACTCACCCGCTGGGATAGGCGACTTCTCCGGGACACTATCTCTGCCAGGGAGCTTTTCAACTCCCCTTTCGCCAGGTAGACGGCTCATCCGGGATGCTAACTTGGCCTGCGAAATAGGCGACTCCTCCGGGACACTATCTCTGCTAGGGAGCTTTTCAACTCCTCTTATGCCAGGTAAATGGCTCCTCCGAGATGCTACCTTGGCCCGTCGGGTAAACGGCTCCTCCGGGATGCTACCTTGATGTGCTCCGAGTGCTCCGGCACAAGGACTCACTCGCGGGATAGGCGACTCCTCCGGGACACTATCTCCGCCAGGGTGTCTTCGTGACTGGCCTACGTGCTTTGGCACTGGGGGCTTACGTTGGCACCCCTATGGACTATGACCCTCGGGTCACTCTAAGACAGGAGCAGGTCTTTGGAGGGCATTCGCGCCTAGTCTACTTGGCAGTTGGGTGTCGAGTCTTCCCCACCTCTGCCAGGCCTATGGGACTCTACAAAGGCTTGGATTGGTGGCTAGATCAAGAGGATTCTCTGGCCACACTAACACTGTGGGAGCCAGTCTTTCCAGACAGACAGAGTGACGCTGTGCAGGGCAGGTAGGGTGAATATACAATTCGACAGTACGTGGAGCACCAACACTCGTGGACCCCCCAGTGACGTGTCACTCCCGGGGAACACCATGTGTCGATTGTGACATCATTATCTCAACCTCTATAAATAGAGGTCTTGAGAATTCATTTGAGGGGCTTGGACATTTTTTGACAATTGGACTTTTTCACATTTTCACTTTCTCACTCTGGAATCCTAGAGAGAAACATACCAGACCTTGACTTTGGACCTAAGCATCGGACTGTGACTATTGTCGTGTATTCATCCTGCGCCATTGCCCTCGCAGCACTGCCACCCTCAGGCTCTGTCTGGGAAGCCCTTGGTCTCTGCCCTTGCTGTGTCTCATATCAACATACTTGACATTTGACTCGGACTGCATTCATTGTGGCACCTCCATGTCGACTGCGAATCCACTTTCCATGGCATCAAAACCTTATGAGCATCACATGTAGTATTACTATAAATTATGTAATTTTTCACTTCGAAGCTTCAATGATATTAGAAAAGTCACTTTTCAAATTGAATCATTCAGAATCCTGAGTCTTTCACAAAACACACATGCCTCAAAAACTGCCCGTGCTTTGGAAGTTCAAGGTCAGAGATGTTGTCATTATGTGTAGAGAGCCCAGCCTAGAAGACACATTTGTCATCCCTCAATTATTCACCCACACCCATATATCGCTTCCTTGAAAATAGTCGCATCAAAGTTGACTTAAAATACACCAGGTTTAAGGGGTTGCCACTATGTTGCAATTTTTGGTTTAGGTTGGAATGCTTTTTACTGCGCATTTCTCGACTCTTCCATGAGTAAGTGTGCTTGGGTGAGAATCTCTACGGCCTTCTATTCTCTAGGCCCTTGCAGTATTTCTCATAACGGTTACTTCATAATAGCCAACTTAGAATCAATATGTTATTTATTTCCTCTTTTTTACCATGTGGTTAACATTCCTCCACCACTGTAGAACAGACTTCCTATCGTAAAGTCTTGACATTTCATAAGTATGTACGAACCAAGTGCCCAAACCTGTTTTGCAAGTTCACACTCTTTTGGTATGTGATATGTTTATTCACTTTTCATGTCACATTCAATACACATATCTAAATTTGTGATCTTCCTTTTAAACAAAATTTTATTTCTTGGCAATAAGTCTACAAATGCTCGCCACTCAAAGATTTTGACTTAAAAACTGAAACGTTTAGAGTCATAAGAATGACTACTTAGTGGTCTTGGATGAGCTCAAACTCCCCATCCTTTTTTATTCTAACTCAAATTGGCCTGAATCCATAATAAACCTTTAAGGGTTAATTACAAAATTATCCCCCAAAATTTACACATTTTTGCACTCTGCTCTCCGTGTTTATAACTTTTGCAATAGTGTCTACCGAGATTGACAAAACTATTGCAAACAGCTCCAAAATTGGATGTCCATTCAATTTTGGACGTTAAGTCCTCATGCACAGGGCACATGCCATTTTGACATGGGCAGATTTATAATTTCCCCTACCCCATCTTCCCCACTATGTTCATCTCTCTCTCTCTCTCATGCAGCAAAACCCTTAAGAAAATAGAATCTTTGCATGTATAACCCAGCATGTCTAGCTGCCCCCACTCTATATGCTTGTCCATACAATGTCTCGAGCGCGCTCCCCATGCCAAGCTGGTAAGATTTCCACTTGATTTATTACACAGAATCCAAAACACATGTTTTCAGAAAACAGGGACCTGTGGATGAAAAGTGATGAGGGATTAAAGATTTTATACCATGACGCCGAAAGAAAAGCCGGGGATGACGGAGTTCTCGATGGAGAAGGCGGCCAGTGCTAGGGTGCTGACGTGGCCGACGAAGGTCTGGGTGACGGCGCCAGGCGAGTACTAACAGACGCTGGTGAAGATGACCGGGCCGGTGAGGTACCAGAGCTTCTAGGACTCCATGGAAATTCCCTGAAGAAATCGCGTGGTCTGGTGATCGAAGCGATGTTGTCGACATCGGCCACGAAAGATGAAGCAAAGGCAGTCACTTGTTACTTTCTTCATTTTTCCCTCTCTTTACAACCCAGATGAATTGTTGTCCAGAAGCTTCAAGCTCTATCGCCATCTCAAATAATTGGGCATTGGTAAAATTTGCACTGCTTCCAAAACAAATGTAGATAACTGAATTGGACTTCTTGGAGTCCAGTCATTTCAAGCATTCATTCTCATCAATAACAGCTTCCATCCCTCGCTCAGCTTTGTCTTCATTTTCTCTATTGCATAGCGAAAGCGGCCCTACATGCCATGCCTTTCTTTTCAAAACCTTCCTGTAATGATCAACGTAATCCTATTCAAGCTCACAGAAGCTATTTACAACAGTTCCGAGGCTTCCCAGCTCTGACTCCTTAGCTTGACTTATCAACTTGGTAAAGTCTGTTTCAATCCCGTCTCATTCATGCTCTGACACTTGCTTTCTAATCAACTTTATCTCGTGTGAAAGATTAGGCATGACAAATGGCTCGGTGTCTGACGATATGTTCTTGAAGGGCTTGTAGAGTCTCATGCTAGTAGTGCAACATAGCACGGAAAACTCGTTCCGTGAAAAACCAACCTAAGGATATCAAACTTGGCCGTGGCATCAGTAGCCCATGTGTTTAGGTCGCATGAGAGAAAGAGAAGATGGGGTAGGAGAAATTACAAATTTGCCCATGTTAAAATGGCATGTGCACCGCACATGAGGATTTAACGTCCAAAATTGAATGGACGTCCAATTTTGGAGCCGCTTGCAATGATTTTGTTAATCTCGGGGGACACTATTGCAAAAATTGTAAACACGGGGAGTAAAGTGTAAAAATGTATAAATCTCAGAAGATAATTTTGTAATTAACCCAACCAATAAAGTACTTTTTACCGAAGAACTCACATTCTTGATGCATTGCTATATATAATTTATCCACATTCACGCCACTTCCAATTAATATTTTCTTGATAGTCTCTCCTTCATTTTTTTTATTTTTTTTCAGAAGAGTTTTTGATAAGTGAATCACCTCCGCATTTACTGTTGCCTCTGGATCCAACTCCTCTGCACATGATTGGACTTTGAATGAATTTCGCTCTGGGATTCATGGATCCCACCATATTCTCATCCTCCTACCATTACCCCTTTTTGATTGCACTCCATCAGTACACACTTTGCCGCAATTATGCTTCTCCAATTTAGAGAGGGCATGCTGCCTAGAATTGTTAAGAGAAATCCTTAGTTCACGAAGTGTAATGCACCGAAGACCTTAAATAGTAATGAACCCTGTAAAATTACAAAGTGGCCACACTTTTTGAGTGGTAGTGCAAGATTAAAGTCGTGGATATTACAAAACCCCATGCCCCCGTCTTCCTTTCTTTTCGCAGTGTTTATCAATTAAGCCAATGTGGTTTAGGTTTGCCAGTTGCGACTCCCCACCAAAAAGTTTCCATCCGTAACTCCGTATCACGGCGAAGGTAGTCAGGCAACTTAAGGTAGCATGTTGCAAGGTTAGTCATCCCTGTTACTGCTTTCTTACATCTTGTTAGATTAGATTGAGACCCAATGTTACTGTTACCAGTACATTTGGATCTCATAAACACCTTTGTGGACATAAATATTCAGCCTATCCAATTTAACAGTACCAGGACATGTGCTTGACAAATTACTCTCAACTCATGACCAAGATGTACGATTTCTTACATCTTAATCCAGGATAATATGTCAGTACCTTTTACTTTAGTCTTAGTCAACAGACCAAGCAAACTTTCAAATGTAACTTGTGCATGATCAGATGCTTTCTCAATGTACCTTTAGTAGAGACTTTAAGCTTTCTCAAAAACACTCCATGATGACTTTGAGAAATACAGAGTGAGAAAAGTTGTAGAGGAGATGCTTAAAGCATGCAATACCCGCACCGATACTCGTAAATCATGAGGGTGCAATTACACAACATACAATATAATTGTGTCGTAGACTGTTTGGAAACTTGTAGAAACTTTCAATGTCTTGGTCCGAACAAAAATGACCTTAAGGACTTTTTTTTATGGTAGTAAATTTCTTTCACGAAGTTGTTTCTTGACTGTCATAGACTATTACGCGACAAAATACCTAATTTTAGTATTTTAAAAAACTATCTAAAGGTAAAGTTCATGCGGTTACTAGGCATCAACACATCGCATGTGAACTTTACTTGACATTTTGTTCATATAAGAGCAGAACACCCCGGGACAGAAGATTTATATCTTCAGTTTTTTCAAGGACACCAGAGAGTCGATTGATCTTTTTGCAGTGCATTGTATTTACTGATTGGTTGGACACTTCTCTTTTTTCTGGATCCACTAGCTTGATGGGGCCTTAAGGCATGTTTTTTCTAACAACGTGGGCTGAAAAAGCTGGCACCAATTTGATAGGCTCCGGGGGCTGAAGAAACAGAACAAGGTCCTTCAGCCTAATCAGCCAAAAAAAGGGATGAGACAAATTATTTGTGTGGTCCAGTGGCAACCACTTAGTAGAAATGAAGCACAAATTGAAATTTCCCATGATTTGTGTCACTTTGATCTCACCAAGAGCTCTACACAAGACACAACTATGCGCAGTAAGCTGCCTCTTAACTTACGCATTTGGAAAGTGTCCTAAAACAATAAGCGAATACTGGACAATCTTACATTCTTACTCGCTTCCATGATTCAGATTATATGTATATGTGTGCAGGGACGGAACTAGAAATTTTTTTTACGGGGTGCGATAGTTAAATTAAAATTTAAGAATCGACAAGCAAATTAACCAAACATATTTTTTAAATCCCTATATAATCATTGAACCCCGATAGAGATAACCAAAATGAAGTCTTCAAAAATGCGTACAAGGTTATTTCCTTTCGCATGGCTACCACTCACAGCAAAGGTATAGCTAGACAAGCTCCGGCTATAACTTCGTTACTCCTCTTATATAGGCTACACTAGCCACAAGAAACCCTTGGCTTGTGTTTGGATATTTTTTGATAGGATCGAGACAAAACTCGACTATACGTATATTTATCACAAACAAGAAGCGCATATAATCATCGAAATTTCGCTTGATGCCATACCAATACAATTGTATGCAATCCCATGATTACCAAATTGAAAAGGGTACAGAAAAAATAGAGCCCCATAGGATTGAAAAGCATAGGAGGAAGACTAAATAATTTATCAATAAACAAAAAAAAATTCCACTAATCCACACGTCTTACGCTGACAAGGTATCCAATCATTAATCAATAATCACAATAAGTTGTATGAGGTTACAACGCACAGTAATTCTAGCGGTCCAACGATTCCTGTCGTTCAAGACTGAATCGCCCTCTGTTCTTCTCGATAATTTCATCAAACTCCGGATCCACGATGAGATGATAACTCCAATGGCTCCAATCTAAAAGGGACCGTGGGAGAAAGGGAAGAAGAAAACGGTTTTGTCAGAAAAGGCAAGACTGTTCTGTCACCCTTTTTTGCGATCTATCAGTAAACAATAAGTGAATAATGCCGTGTAGTTCACACACATTCTTAGAGAACCCGATAAACTCTAATTCACAATATACATTACTTTGATATTCCAACAACAAGATTACTTTATAGTGACAGATGTCTCGGCCACTGGATAATGTTAAGGATGTTGAGAATATCTTAAATTGTTACAAAATTCTTCGATCTCTTTTAAGAATTTAACATTTCCTTCCTTTTAGTTCATTGCTGATTGTAAAATTTGGTCGAAGTCCCCGGGTAAAGTACATTACCAAAACATGAATATAGTTTTTCAGATCAAAAGATGATCAAAGAGAAGGACCGGGCTTTTGATTGTTATATGTATATATATTTCCTAGCTATTGAGATTTGACATTTGAGACTGCTTATGAATATTCTTAGAGAACTTTTTTTTAATAATTATTAGTAACAGCTTAAACCATTATGATTCAGAGTATAATTACATTTATTTAGAGCCGTTTGTGATTGATTCTAAAAAGCAAAGTTTTCAAAATCAGATTTAATCTACTTTAAGTAGAATCACTTTACTGTTTGGCAAAATTAGTTATAAACTAGCTTAAAGGTATAAAAGTGTTTAAATCAGTTTCACTATGACGAAATGACCATATAAGGCACTCAATAAATAAATTTTGTATATACATTTAGAAAGGTGATGTTAAGATAACTTTCATTTGTAAATAACTATATTATACAAATAAATTATCACAAAGTTATTTTCATCCACCTACAAATTTAAAAACACCCACAATCTCACATTAGTGCTTATAGTACAATAATCTTTACAAATTAAATGTCATTTTGTGAGAAATATGAGGGTAGGGTTTTAGGATGGGTAGCCGAATCCTCCGAGATCAACCAAGCAATCAGCGAGTTTCTTTTTGGTCTTGCTTTATTCATTGCCGTATTCATGTAATACCAACAAGATGAGTCCTGGTTGTTAATTGTTTTAAACAAAATACAAAATTATTTTTAAAAAATTCAATATCCATACTAGTCACATTTAGGATGCAAAAGAAAGAGATAAAACTAAAGTATCTTCATTATCACGTCTTTTTTCCTAATCGATGCTTTTCTGAAAAAGTAGAAAAATTATATATCATGAGGTATAAAATTATGAGGATCAGATATCTGTCATCAAGAAAAAAAAAGTTTAACGGAACTAAATATATAAGTCAAAAAAGGAGTAACAACAAAGCTTATATTATATTATTGCCAAAAAAAAAAAAACCACAATTTGATTGATGAGAAAAAAGGCATTCAAATCAAACAATGTTCATCTTAACTACTAACGACGTGTAAACATCCAGAGAAGGAATATGAAAGAGAAATTGTCTTCGAAAACCGGAAATGCCATTTTAGTGGCTGCTAAGTGCCAGTCACAGGTGAATAGCGTGGGCTTACAGCGCCTATAAATAGGGCGGGACCGCGACAGCGCATAGTCACAGGAGGATAGAGATCACAGAGAATAGCAGAGAGACGTCCGGTACTCTGCTTCTCTGCCTGTATAATATAATTAACTACTACTGCTACCACTTGCTTTCTTCTCCGAGTTGACTCACTTCCTTGTTCCATTTCACAGAGAGAGGGAGGAGGAGAGAGATGGCAATGAAACGTGCTGCTGCGACTGCCATTCGTGCCTTTGCCGCTTCATCAGAAATTTCCGGTTCATCGCTACTAACCAGAGACCTGCACGTAAGCAAAAATCAGTAGCTTGTTTTAATTGTTGATCGCAAGTTAGTCGATGGAATTTCATTTAAGATTTTGTCTTTGTTTCTTTACGATCATGGCCATCAGTCATCACTGTTGTGTCATTCCGTCGACGGTGAAGGTTACCGATTTTTATGGCCGGGATGAGGTCTGTTAATCGGATGGCCAAGGTCTGATCATCTGGTTTGCGTGACAAATGTCAGTTGATGATGAGATGTATCGGGTTTTTTTGGTCACGTTTGGTATCGGTTCACATAGTCACGTGGATCGTACCAAACACGTGTCGTGCCTAGAGCTAACTTGTTAAAGGGCTGCGCTTGAGATCGAATCCTTATATTGGTTTTGGGCACAAGCCTGCTCACGCCAGCCAAGCTTGGCAAGCCTACTCGGCTCAACACAGCTCGGCTCACATTCAATTGCATCACTTCTACTTAAAAGCTTATGAATAAGGTCGACAAAGTTATATTTAACCAAGGAGGACAAAACTTTTTTGAAACGCTTTACATTCGTCTAACTCAATATACTTGAGCAACATAAGAATCGGCCTCTGTGCATATTTTAAACTAAGCTCACCAGAAAAAACCTCGGCGAGCCAATCGAGCCAAAATATGCACTGTGATTTAGTTTAGCTTGCTTGATAAGAGTTGACATTAAGCAATAAATTTAGCTGAGTTGAGTGCCAGCCAAAGTAGTGCGAGTCCTTTTGCACCCCTAATCTTGACATCATGGAATGCAGGGTACTATATTGGTGCAGTCATGACATCTTCATTTTCACAAGTGAATGGTTATATATTCAAAGCAATACTATCCGCTGGAATTTAGAGAAGTTGCCCATCTTTCTAGTGATTCAAAATTTAAATGGATTGATTGCATTGAGAGAATGCACTAGAGTGATAGTCCTCCATTTAACAACATGTACATCTCTAGTTTGTTCGTTATCTCAATGGACCGAAACTTAACATCATTTAGATTTTATTTTTATCATTTGCAAAAAATTAGATTATGTTTAAGTACATAAAATTGGTTTCTACCATCTGATATCGATAGCTATAAAGGGGTTAATTAAAAAAAAAAACCGTTGGTCAGTTGAATGGATGAAGTAGTTCTTAACCATGTCTATGTGCAGTAACTGACAGTTACAGGAAAAGGTCACAACTTTCTGGATCTTGTGCCTGGCTTTTCACCAACTTTATTCCACCTGAATTTAGTTGCATAAATTTTGATGAAGAATTGACCAAAGTCACAAATTTCTAATTGCTGGCTCAATTGGGCAATTTACTTTCAGTAAATGCTTCTATACTTGCTTATTCTGTAACATCTGCTGATTATGATACGTGAAGACAAGTCAAAAGTTTTTTCTTTGGCCACATCTTAGCTATTTTGCCTACTTCTGATCCTCTTTAATTATTTATGATAAACGAGGCATTGATAACTTAAGTAATTGTTCTTTCTCTTGCTGCAAACAGGCTTCTGCTGGAAGCAAGAAGATTGTTGGTGTCTTTTACAAGGCGAACAAATATGCTGCATTAAATCCCAATTTCTTGGGTTGTGCGGAAAATGCCTTGGGCATACGTGACTGGTTGGAATCACAAGGGCACCAGTACGTAGTCACCGACGACAAAGAAGGACCAGACTGCGGTATGCATATACGTCAATGAATTTTTCATAGTGCATTTTGTCAGTTACAGACTTGATTAGTGAATTAGCTTGGAAAGGCATGTCGTCACCCACAGGAAATCAGGTTTGATACTGTAACAGTAGACAAACCAAGATAACCTGAATTACTTGTTGATGCATAGGAAACTTATTTGTAGATGTCCTTGCTCTATCTCTTATCGATGCCTATTATTATAGCAATTTCATTTGTCTGTCTATGGCTGTGGGTAATGCAATTTTTACACCGTTTCACAATTTTCACCAAAACAGTAGGTATATTTACATAAGTTGGTTATTAAATGATGTTTACGAAAAATTTAGATTTCTGAATTAATTGTTTAATACATGTTTTCTTGGTGCAGAGCTCGAGAAACATATCCCAGATCTCCACGTCCTAATAACAACCCCCTTTCATCCAGCCTATGTAACGGCTGAAAGGATCAAGAAAGCAAAGAATTTGCAACTGCTGCTGACAGCTGGGATTGGATCTGATCACATTGATCTACAGGCTGCAGCTGCTGCTGGGTTAACCGTTGCCGAGGTTACTGGGAGCAATACTGTTTCTGTTGCAGAGGACGAACTCATGAGGATCCTCATTCTTGTCAGGAATTTCTTGCCTGGATATCATCAGGTTATTAAAGGGGAATGGGATGTTGCAAGTATTGCTTACAGAGCTTATGATCTTGAAGGAAAGACTGTGGGAACTATTGGTGCTGGACGTATAGGCAAGCTTTTACTTCAGAGGTTAAAGCCTTTCAACTGTAATCTCCTCTATCATGATCGGCTTAAAATGGACCCAGATATGGAGAATCAGACTGGGGCAAAGTTTGAGGAGGACCTTGACGCAATGCTTCCAAAATGCGACATAGTTGTCATGAACATGCCTCTTACGGAGAAAACAAGGTGAGGATTTCTTTACTTATTAAGATTGCATTGCACTGTTACCATTCAAGGGCTTATTTGTTAACACTCTTCTTTCAAGAATCTGGAAAGTCATTGTGCAAATATTTGGTAGGCCGTTGTGCACTTTAAGAAGAGGGAAGTTTGTAACTGGTTTGCATGTGGAGGCTAAGGGCTGGTTATCCTGCATTAGCAATGGTGCCACTGGAGTGTTTTCAGTTTTCACTCGATTGAGTTGCAGTGTCTAGGTTGCCAAGCTTAAGAATGTGTAGTTGTTTTGGAAATAACCAATTCTTTTGAGTAATATCATAGAATATATCTAAAACTGACAGTTATTTGAAACTTTTAGTTCGTAAATAAATTAGCTGTATGTAATTCGAACGTATGCTCCAAGGAAAACGACAGTTTAGAGTTGGACAAACTTGTGATATGACCCGACATTATTGCTTTTAAGTCTGTCATTTTGACACTAGTTTTCTTGCTCTGTATCTAACTGCATGAGATTAACGCTGTTGTTCAGAGGGATGTTTGACAAAGAGAGGATTGCTAAGATGAAGAGGGGAGTTCTTATTGTTAACAATGCTCGAGGAGCACTCATGGATACCCAGGCTGTTGTTGATGCTTGTTCCAGTGGGCATGTAGCTGGTAAGATTGGAGATTTTGGGTTTTATTAAATTCAATGCTTTGTAATATATTTCTTCAACCTGGTCAACAAGCCATGTAGCTAGGTAGGTACCTGACTGGCTTTGTACTCGTGATATTAGGTTACAGTGGGGATGTCTGGTATCCTCAGCCAGCTCCAAAGGACCATCCATGGCGATACATGCCAAACCAAGCCATGACCCCTCATATCTCTGGGACTACAATTGACGGACAGGTATTGAACTTTCCAATTCTCTTTCAGCATTTACATCCCTTTGTTCCGCTTCAGGATTACAACTTCCGTGTATCAAAACTGTGCAGATTCGGTATGCTGCTGGAACCAGGGACATGCTGGACAGGTACTTCAAGGGAGAAGACTTTCCTGCCCAGAATTACATTGTCAAGGAGGGCGAAATTGCAAGCCAGTATCGGTAGATATGCGCTGTTTTTCGTCTATGTACTAATCTTCGGAGAGATGTTTCTGAAATAGGTGGAGTCCCGAACCCATGTTATCTTTTACGGGTTCTTTTTCTTTTTCAGTCAGTCCTTTTCTTTCCTGCGCCAAGTACTTGTAATGGTACGAGGAGTGAACTTGTGTTAATGTTAATTTCATCAGCAAGTTTTATGATATATATGCTATGGTTTTGTTCTCAAACGCGATGGTTGGTTGATCTCAGAGTAGGGCTTGAGGTTTTTGATTTCTTAAAAAAAGAATGTGTAAGCACCGGAGGTCCTAAATTTATGTACCAGTTAAATATTTTTTATTCTCTTTATCTGATTCTTACAACGGAAATTATAACTTTAGACACATGAGATAACTTATCCATCAACGTTAGAAAAGAACAACTCATAATCATTTCCCACTATGATTAGAAAATTTGAATCAATTTCATCACTACCCGATGAAAGCAAAAAAGAGGAAAACTCGGTCAGTGGTTATATTTTAATGAAACAGTGGGCTTATTGAATTGGCTTTATCTTTTTATCTTTTTTCCTTATTTTTGGTAACTTCATCTTTAAGCAAGTTTGGGTACGGAGTTGTGCAACATCAAAATTATCATGTTACATTAGAATTGGTGTTGACTTTGTAACACAGCACTATTACTCATGGTCCTTCTGCTGAACATTCAACTCTTTATGCATTGAGGCCCTGTTTGACAAATTTTTATTTCAGTTTTGGAAACTGGAAAAAGAAGTTGCGTTTAGTAACCATTTTTTTCCCTTCAGTTTAAAAACCCAGTTTTTAAATCAAGGTTATTTTTAAAAACTCCAAAGACTGATTTTTTTTAGACCACCACCGTCCCATCGCAGGCAGCCGGCGCTGGCCACCACCATCGCAAACCACCACAAAAAAAATTTGGGTTATCAAATACCTACTTATTTTTGTAAAAAAAATAATTTGACTACTCTTTAATTTTTTTTTTTGAAAACTAAAAACCAAAAAAAAAAAAGTTTTGTCAAACAAATCCGAGTTTTCCAAGCCAACTTCGTCTTCCAAGCTCATAATAATTTCTTCTTACACTGTTGTACTTGATCTCATCTGTTGTATTGTGAGAGGAACGAAGATTGATACTTGTTCATATTTGAGAACATCAATCGATCTCAAAATCAATAAAAAAAAGTGGTTGTAAGGAGAGTGATTCCCACATTATGTGTACTCATGGTATTTTAAGTTCTTTTTTTCTCCCCAGTTCCTTCATGAGCAAAATTTCCCCCAAGGATGTAGAAATGAGCAATTTTTTACAACCCTTCCCATCAAGAAGAAAAATTTCCTCCAATTTCTTTGGCCCCATTCAACACTCTTTTTTTTCCCAGTTTTGTAAACTGAAAAAAATAAACGCTTTTAGTAACTAGTTTTCATTTTTTTTTTTACCTTCAGTTGAAAAAATTAATTTTTAAATCAAAGCTATTTTTTAAAACTCCAGAAATGAGTTTTGTTTTGTTTTTTTTTACCACCACCACCATCATCCTCCCACCGCCGGCAGCTACTGTCCACCACCGGTGACTGCCAGCGGCCAGCAGCCGCTGCAGGCGACCACAGCCGGCGGCTGCAGCCACCGTCGGTGACCATCACCGGCGACCGACAGCCGCCCACCACCACCGTCAGCCACCGCCACGTCCCACCACAGTCACCGCAAACCACCACCACAGAAAAATTCAAAATAAAAACTGGATAATCAAACACCCAAAATAAAAATTGGATTATCAAACACTCACTTGTTTTTGTAAAAAAAAAATATTAAACTGGTCTTAATTTTTTTAAAAAAAATTGAAAGTGTTGTCAATCAAAGCCTATTTAGGTTTGGTCTTTCGTTAAATCACATTTGTCTCTAAAGGATGCAGAAATGCCACATATATGATTTAGCCGACCTTCTGTTTTGCCGTCGGGCCACTACAACGTGTACGCTGGAGATGGGGCCAGAAGATGCGGACGATCGACGGTCATAGATGAAGTAAAACCTTTCGTTCAAAATGCGCGATTTCGACGGTCGCCACAAAAAAGAAGAAAGCAATTTAGTGAAAAGCTAAGAACAGAAGCCGATCCGCCTCCCTCCTTGCAAATTTCTCCTTCTTCTACACGATCAAAAGGTAAATAATTGCGTCTCTCAGTTTCAATCCATGCTTTTGCGAGTAATATATAAAGTTTGTTACGGTTTTGATTTCATCTTTGTATGATCGTCCCTCTGGTTCGACTGTGTGATTTGTATCATTCCCGACTGTATGTGTAACGCGTTTCATAATTTTGTCCCCTTTTGGATTTTTGCAAAATACTTGGAATGGAGATTGAACTGTGTAAACATTGACCTACTCGTTCGTTTTTGTTGCCATATCTTGACCTACTCGTATGTAAACATTGACCTACTCTTTGTCAAAGTGTGCTTCTACGATCTGTAGTTACTTCTCTAGTTTAATTTATGTTTTTACTGTTTATTCTAATTCGCAAAAAAGTTAAAGCGGACAAAATTTACGAAACTTAGGGATTATTATCTTTGGTTCATCTAGAATTCAAGCTGTTTAGTTTGTAAAGTATTAGATATATGCCGCTATTTGTAGATGCATTTTGTACGTTATCACGTCCAGTGTTATAGAAGCTGTGGCATTCTAGGTTGGATAGTTTTATTGCCATCCTTGCTGGGATGAGATATTGATCTTAGTCAGCTTTGATCTGATATAAGATTGATTTGCTGAACCATTATGATCTGTAGGAAGTTAGAGATGGCTGCAACAAAATTGGCTATGAGGAAACCTGTTTTCACCAAGATTGATCAGCTTCGACCGGGGACTAATGGACATAATCTCATAGTGAAGTTAATTAGCTCAAAGATGGTTCTACAGAAGGGACGTTCAGATGCTCCACAACTACGTAACATGAAGATTGCCGAGTGTGTGGTCGGAGACGAAACTGGAACTATTGTTTTTACTGCAAGGAATGAGCAAGGTATTCTTTTTTTCCCCGTATAGTTATGCTGTAAGAAATTTACTTTGACTAATTTTTATTAGAATGAAGTAAATTAATCTTCTCATTGGAGTGCTCTGCTCATACAATGACAATTGTGGTTGTTCATTTTCAAACAAACTTCATTTGAATAATATTTCCAAGAATGATTCTCTCTTGAAATTTTTGTAGCTATCTTCGATGTTAAAAAATTCGTGTTGTTTATGTTCCCTTATCGAAGATTGCAAAAGTCCTTCAACTGGATGCTGTACTTGGATTTGATTAGCATTTTTGTTGCTCGATAGGTTGGGATGGGAGAACTCTAGGAAGAAAGCTTCTAGAGGATATTTTTGATTACCATAAGAGTGAATATGCTAGTCTACTTTCTAATGTAGCAATCATTCATAGTGAGATTGGATATAGTTGGTATCGGTTACTCTGTTAGGTCCTTCTTGAGCGTTTCTTGCAGATTACACTCGATTGAATCTTCCACCTTTTTTTGTCGGTTTGAAACTTTATGATCCTTCATCATTTATCTTTTTGTCTTTATTGGTACTGGTCCAAGCTGGCTTCAGGATTTACGTTAATTCATTTTTCCTCTATAGAGATCAATCGAACCTTTTTATATGCAAAATAGGGCATGCTTTTTTCCTTTAATTGTAAGTACACTACGATCTACCATCGGAGGCTGGGTTTTGTTGACATTAGAGGTGTGTACAAATCTTTGTAATATGTATATGTGTGCCTGTATTGAAGTATGAGGTCGGTTCCATCTAAACCTCCGGTGTAAAACTAGACATACAGGAGTTCGGCATATACTTGAAGAAGGCACCAGGACCTAGTGCTTCAGTAATTTAGACCAATCAAGTCGCTTCAACACCCCATCCCCCCTTCTCCTCTTTTGTACATATACATACAAATATTACGGTCCAAAAAACATAAGACGATGCTACATAAAAACGATGCTACATAAAAACAATGCCACCACTGTCCACCTACAAGTATTCTTTTGCAATGACTGATTCCCCCACCTTCTTCATCAGGCGTTTTCCACATCAGCCTCCTTCCGATGTTCTTCCCCTTTAGATGAAGATATGAGGCAGTACTATCGGTGCAGTTTTTGTTCGGTGTAATGCATGATGGCACTGTCTACTTTGAGAATTCAGGTTCTATTAAGCCGGCTTGACTCATCATGGATCATGGAAGCATCCCACCTCTTTATACTTGTGCTCATTCTGGAAATGAGTTAGTTTACAGAATTGGTGATATGGAGAGGGGCGGTGGGGGTTATGGGTGGGTGGTGATTGTCTTTGTAGGTTTTAGATCGGTGAGTGTGGAATTGGGTGTGCAGAGAGTTTTGGAAGAGAGTAAGAGAACTTGGAAGGATAGAACTAAAATTATGTCAACTTTGATGGTGTTACTGATTGGTTGCTATACAAGGATCCACGGTCGCAGATGTCTAAAGTTGTGCACTTTTTCCCCCCTGTACACACTGATACATTATATGCTTTTGGAAGCAACTAGTATGATTGTTACCGTAGATTGTAACCTTATTTGTAGTCCGGGCTCCTGATCTTCCTGATGTAGGACATATCATGATAGTTTATATTGCTTCCCCATTCCAGCGGGATGATTGCACTTTACTTGGTTTCTCCTCTCAGTCACCATTTGGACGCATTTTTATTTCAGAATTCCGCTCATTACTTAATTACGAGGTGTTGGACAGATGGGATAGATTCTGTTAAAGGTATTAAGATTGTGAATGGTTGATACTAAAATATGAGATTTGAGATGAAACCATGTCTTTCATTAAGTTCAAATACTTTTATGTTTGCTCTACTACAGAAAATACGTTGCTACTTCATATATTGAAGTATGCTACTTGTAGCTTCTTAAACTGAAACTGACTAATTGTGTTTTAGGGATTACTCAGAAAAATTGTTGGGCATTGATTCTTGATGAATATAATGTAATATTAAAGTTGATCAAACTCTGATCCCTGCTTCATCTGTGCAGTGAATTTGATGAAGCCTGGTACTACTGTAATATTGCGCAATGCAAAAATTGACATGTTCAAGGGATCAATGAGACTTGCGGTTGACAAGTGGGGTCGTGTTGAAGTGACCGAACCAGCCAGCTTCACAGTTAAGGAAGACAACAATCTGTCATTGGTGGAATACGAATTGGTCAATGTTGTGGAAGAGTGACCACTGAAATTGGGAATGCTTGCACTTCTGGAGCCAAAGCAATCAAGTCAGCGAAGATGTGGATGAATTATGTGGTTTTATGAGATTGGGAAGTTGGTAATTACGTTTTCTAGGTCACCCCGTGTGATTGATTTCCAGGAAGTCTGGGATAATTACTAAGAGAGGAAGCTGATTGTACCTTACTGGCTGTCGAGACAGCTGGGAAAAAAATTTAGGATCCTAGCATCACTGGTGATCACAGCCAGATTAGATGAAGGAACTTGATTCTCTGTTGTTTCTTAATACTATGGCTTGGGATTTTTCCTGTTATGGGATGCTATATTTATTATATAATGGATTAAGTATTCTGCGAGTGCACTTCATGTTCCAACCTACATTTTAAGTCATTTATCCTCGGCCTAGAACCTCTATTTTGTTTGATGTCATGTTCTAAGAAGTAGACATACATATTTTATTTGCTATGCGTTTCTTTTTCGCTAGACCGGGAACAAGGTGCTTTTTCTTTTGCTGCTTTAGAGATTTCGTGAAACTAGGAGCATGTACAGCCAGAAGAGCCCAAATTGTATAATTTGCATAGAGCTGGTGTTGGTACTTGAATGTCAGCCATGTGAGCTAATGAAGCTTACCTAAAACAAGGGAAAATGAACTTTAAAGTATCTTTCTTAAATTTTCTCCTCTTGTTTCCCTTTTTTTTTTTAATCTCTGAGTTACTAGCCTGATTTTTTTTTGTTGGTCTATTTCCGTGCTTAGGGTGTTAGAATTGACGGAAATAAAAGTACCAAAAAAAAAGAAGGGAAATCTAGTGGTGACTCACTTTGATTGACCGGGTCATATTTTGACTTCCAATGAGAATGTCAATTTAATTTCGTCGATATTTGAAATCTACTTTAATTACTATAGCGACACATGAAGTCTCGGGAACAAAAGTGAAGATAAAAAAGCTAAAATGAAGTTCATATATGATATATCAACTTTCATTTGCGTGAAAAGAGCTTCGGCCATTGGGCTTGAGCAGTCATCATAGGGAGAAAAGGGACACAAATTTCAGTTATTGCACTTCCAGAGGTACGTGTAGAGTTGAATCAATATTTCCTGTAAGTAATCAAGAAAGATTTTATTTTCATTTCCTTAGTAAAAGAAAAATGGGGTAATTAGCTAAAAACCCCCTGCACTTAATGCGATATACGTTTTCCCTCTCTGTTTTAAAATTAAGCACTAAATATACACTTTCGAAAATTGGGCATCTTTAGCAAAAACCGTTAAATTTAATTGCCTGTGGTCAGCACATGCGTTGACTAACGTATTTTTACAATAAAATGACAATTTTGCCCTTTTTTTGGTTTCTCTTCTTTACTCCCCAAGTCGGACCCCCCACCCTTCTTTGCAACTCCGCACACGTAACCACTCCCCCCGCCCCCCCCCCCCCCCCCCACGCCCCCCCACCCTCCTGCCGTCGGGCCAGCCCCCATAAACCTTTCATCCCAAACTCTGCACACATACTACGCCCGTCAGGCCAGCCCCCCTTCTCCTTCCAATTCTATACACACTTACAAAAACTGCCACACCCATCACCCCACTATACACTCGCTCACACAACTCTGCACACACGAACGAATGCGCGCGCACGCATACACACACAATAGAGTGTGATGCTTTTACATTGATGAAACTTTCGTGTTGTTAAAATCTCATAACAAGCTTTAATGATCATAGTAATTGCTTCACTGTAATTCAAGTTCTGATTTGATACCCGAAAACCTGAAAAATCTTGCTCTTTATTTGACTCCACAAACGCACACCACGCATCTTAGCTGAAGGCCTCAATTCTCTTGATGAAACAGATTACTCACCAGAAAGATGTGCGGTGTGCTCTGTTGTGTGTGTGTGTGTTAGGTATGCTCGGCTTGTGTGCAGTGTGTTTGGAGGGGGGAAGGGGAAACCGGGGGGTGTGTTTGTTGTTTTCTGCATGTGTTTTGACTGTGTGTATGTTGGGTGTGCGTAGTGTGTGTGTGAGAGAGAGAGAGAGCGCTGTATGTGTGTGCGGGGTGAGTTTCTGGGTGTGTCTTTGTGGCGGGGGGGGGGGGGGGGGGGTCGAGGGGAAATCGTGGGGTGTGTGTTGTTTTCAGCATGTGTTTTTGACTCTGTTTGTGCTGGGTGTGGGTAGGTGTGTGTGGGTGTGGGTATGGGTATTGTGTATTGTCTGTGTGTGGGTTTAGGGGTGTGTGTCAGCGTACGTTTGTGTAGGTATTGTGTTCATTGCGCATGTGTGTGTGTGTTGTGGTCTGAATGTGTATGTGCTGGGTGTTCGTGGAGTGTGTGCGCGTGTGCATGTGTTTGCAAGAGCACTGTATGTGTGGGTGCGTGCTTGTGTGAGGGTTTTGGGGGAGGGTATGTACGTTTGTGTGTGTGTGTTCACTGTGCATGTGTGTGTGTCGGGCGTGTTTGTGTGTGTGTGTGCAGTGGTGGGGAGGGAGGGAACCTTACGTGTGGGTGTATGTAGTGTGTATGGTGATGGGGAGAGGAAGGAGTTGGAAGACACAAGAGAAATGAGTTAAAAAAATGATATTAAACTTAAATTGAGTAAAAAAACAGCAGTATTTTATTTGTAACGAATTGTCGAAGATGCCCAATTTTCGTAGTAAGTGGAGAGTTCGGTGTTTAATTTTAAAATAAAAAAAAAATCACACATCGTATCGTATGAAGTACATAAAATCATTAGCTAATTTCCCCGAAGAACAGGGTCCGTTGGTCTAAGTCTAACCCGAACAAAATACCAGAATAAGAGAGTAAAGCCATTGGGCTTGACCCTTGAACCAAAATGTCTGTAAGGACTAAGGACCGGTCCAGTTATTACCCGGCCCAATAACCTAGGGTTTAGAACAGAGGTTTCCGAAGAACAACGAAAAAACATTTGCAGAGAAGTATGGCGTCTAATTGTGGACGACGATTTCTTCAAAGATCCAAGTCCTCAGTCAGGTCCTTCTTAAACCACACAAGAACCCACCAATCCACTGCTACTGGACCATCCAAGCTCGGTGGACTTGCACCCACCACGACCACCCGCCTCTCCCGTCGCCACATCCACTTTTTCTCTTCCAGGTTCTTTTCTATCATTTTATGCTTGAATTATGATTTTTTTTGGCCATTAGTGGTTTTTGGGTTTGAATTCTTTGGGGTTCTTGATAATGAGAAAGGGGTAATATGGTTCTTTCTATTGGGTGAATGTAGTAGGCTACCAGTGGAGCTGGGTTGCGCTGGGTCTTTGATGCCATTTCACTCCGCTACTGCGTCCGCATTGCTAAAGTCGATGCTGTCCTCAGAGGTTGGTCAATGGGGATGTCTTTCTGAAGGTGATTCTCGTCATCATTATTATTCTCTACCAGTAATTGTATTGGGGTTGTGATTAATTGTTATGTGCTGTGTGTTCATGGGGGCGATGCATGTGTCCAAGTTAACATGGATAGTTGTATCTTGAAACGGCGTTATGTTACATTCACTTGGGATTTTGTGTTAATTAGATTCTGTCCACAGAATTTAAATTATTGCCATTGTTTCAAGGTAATGATAGGAGTTCCTAGAAGTGAAAGGAATTTCAGAGGAAGCAGAAAGCATACATTTAACTTGTCTCAGATAGTACTGCAGGACTCTACGTAATTTATATCAAAAGGAACGAAAAAGCCACAAACCTAACCGTACAAAATTCAACTTTGGTAACCATCCCGTCCTGTGCATGCCCTAAGGCGTGAAAAACTATGGACAGTTCCTTGGTCATCAATTGGACCCATCTTTAGTAGAACCGGATTAATTCTCAGAACAACTGAAATTTTGTACTTTCGTTGGATCCTTCTTATCTCCTGAACGAGCTTGTGTAGATACATGTTGCCTGGTAGTAATACACTGTGTGGGATGGAATGAGGGCCTAAAAGAAACCAACCAGCAAGATAGACCTCCTTTCCCAACGGAGATGGAGACAGGGGTGAGTCAACGCGAAATCTCAAATCTCATATTTAGTAGGGTGCTCGTCGCTACTTGGGAACAAATTCTTTTTCATTTTTCAGTGCAAGCATGGTCTTCGAGCATGAGCATTTAGTTGAGCATTCAGTAAATAAAAAATACTATTAGTATTATAAGACACGTGTTATATAGCTATTTAGGTATGCTTTTACTAGTTTGGGTTCATGCTGTTGTTCACGTGCAAATTCTCTTGTGAATCTTGTTGTAGAATTTAAGAATCTACAAGTAGTCAAAGGCTAGATTTTCATTGTGCTGTGTGAATATGAATGTGTTCTCAACCCGGGCTCCCTTGAGGTTGCACATTTGTGTGGACGTGCTAGAATAGCTCTTTCTTTGTTTAGTTTCAAATGTGTAGGTCTGAGCAGGTAATGAATAGCCTGTCCCCTTCCAGGCTTCAACACTTTAGAGTTCACATATGGATTAGATATATGGCAAACTCAAGCTTGAGATTGTGCTTCTGAGATTCTTTTGCATCTCTTTTCTTTTCTTTCTTTAACGAGAAAAAGCTAAGATGTCTTTCATATTTTATTAGAGCCTGTTATTTTACAACCTCAGAAACGCCACCTGTTGGGCTATTGACTTGAAACTCTTGTGCAGTTGAAATGTTGCGGACAGTTGTTTTTGTTTAGGACCTGCCAAAGGTTAACCTTTAGGTCACCGATAATAGGAACGTCACCTGGACTTGCTTTTTGTTGGACATAGAATGGAGAAAAGAAAGAAATTTGACATATCTGGATATGGATATAAGCAGCTTTAGGACGAGTTAGCAATTGGTCTCCTGATACTTTTTTCTGAACACAAGTTACCTTCTTCTTGCTTGTTTGGAAGTGATTCCTTATGCTTCTAGAAGAAAGAGTCTGTTGTGTGAGCTTCCTAATGTATAGAATTAATTGTTTGGCCTTTTTTTTACATGCCATATTTTGTGCAATATTGGTCAAAAGTTGTTGGTGGCTAGATTCTCATGCCAGATCTGTTGTGCCTCTTTCTGGCCATTGTTTTGTCTTCTCCGTCTTTGGCTGTTTTAGAACCTTCCCAGAGTACTATTAATAGCAATGGTTACACATAAACTTTATCAGACATTGACCATTCTGAGGTGTGAGTTGCCAGCTCTAATTGTGGCTCGTATAGTTCAGTGCTGATCCAAGGTCTTTAAGATGGAGATGGTTGTAAGATGATTGATAATTGTCACTGAGATTAACCACAAGGATTTGTCCTGCTCAAACAATTTGACATGGTTTCTCCTGTTTGGTGACAGGATTTGCGACCCCACTATAACAGGACCTTATGCCGCAGAGGCTTGGAAGATTATTTCCGAAACTACTTTATTCCGATTTGGGGTCTTTATTTCACTGAACCGAGTTCCAGTTTGACTGAATAATTTCTTGGAACTCCAAAAGAAGATTACATATTATGTTTGCAAGGAAGTGTATTGCATAATCTGTGATGTCCCTGCAATTTTGAGATACCATTTGATCTTACTTCTGAAGGAAACACTTTCACTGTATTTTTCTTGAATTGGCTGGTTGGTTATTTTTTCCGTATAACCTTGACATTCCAGGCTTTAAGATTTGGTTTTAGGTGATTGTACAGTCAGGATAGTGACAATGTTGGTTTAGTTTTGAGCAGCAGCAGGATTGAAGGCTATTATAGAGAGGTGGAGTGATTGTTGGTTGTGCTTTTACTGCTATTGGCACACCAGAACTTTGCAAAAACAGGGTGATAATAGAATTTTGCTTTTTGTTCTGGTCCATCTTTACAAATTTTTGACTGACTGCCAGGATTACGTTTTACAGTGAAGCAAATGCTTCAAGCAAAGCATCAACTTGGTATCTACTTTGTATTTTACAGTGAGCCACGAGTCCAATCGGGTATTAGCTTTCTGTGTTTCAAACACAAAAGGAGGAGCACTGACGCACTTTCCTGCAACCACTTAATCACATGTTTTACATTACAAAGAGTAAGTAGAGCACCCTGCTAACTCTCACTATTTTGTCTAAGAAATTGGAGGTCCTTCATTTGCAGCTGTACGGCTTCTTTAGATAGGGCCTTGGGCTCTGGAAAATCATCTTCGCTGCCATCATTTACTTTCTTTGCCTTCTCTTTCACAATCCTACTTATATTTGGCTGCCCGACAGAGGGGAAAACTGCATTTAGCATGATGCATAGTAGTCTCTCGTCATCTGCTTCTATAGGGTCCCTCCCAAAGCAACATACATAGATGGCTTCCAGAGCTTTCTCAGCTCGAATCTCCATTGGTATTGTAGGCGTAGAAACCCCTAGTTTTGCTCGCTTCTGCAAATGAAGATCACCAACATATCTCATGAGAAAGCTAAAATTTCAGTTTTCCCCAAATCAAAACTGAATTCGACGTAGTCCTGAAATTTTATCGAGTCACTAATATGATGTGTCAATCATCCTCACTGACATCCAGCAAAATGAAACATGCTCTAACTGTGGGCGAATATCAACTAACCTCCCTCCTCAACTATTTATAGAAGCATGGTAGGGAGTAGAAAGTGATCTAAGGCAATAGAGACTCACCTTGAGATTATTTCAGGTTTCAACTGAAAAAGGGTAAAAGTACTGCATACAAGTAGGGATTTTTCATGCTACAAAGTTCACCGAAGAATGCAAGATGCTGGACAAGTGAAATGAACCTATGTCTTAAAAGATATACTCCTTCTCACGTGAACCAGGCTTTTCCTGAAACATATACGAGGGAAAAACACAATGTAGAAAGGACGAAAAAAAAAAATTCTCCTGCAAATATGGTCTCAAGACATCACATTCTGAACCAGAGCATGAAAGAACCGAAGAAACCACTACAGCATCAATTATATTGTCTCTTGGCACATCTAAATTCTAGCTTACTACACAGCTATCCTGTGGTAAGATACATTTGATCGTCTTGTAGAGAGGATTCCCAGCTATTGCTTTCACCACTCGGAAACAAGATTATTCATCTGAATAGCAATTTCTGTGGTTCGGCAGCCCAACTGAACCTTCTAAATCTCATGTTCATTCAAGCAAAAATTAAACCTTAAACGGAATGCACTATCTTCAGCACATTCAAGTACTACTACTAGAATACACGAGGAGATAAAGTGTCATATAGTACAATAATTAAGAAAACACGGAAATCGTTGCTAAAGTGCATAATATATTAAACTAACCAACCTCTCTAGCTTCATTCATCAAGGCAATAAATGTTTCCTCTTCAAATTCTATATCATTAGAAAGTCGAAGCCTTGCAACTCCCTCCAAGATTTCCTCAGATTTGAGCAAACCAGCACCAAGCGCCGCTAACCAACAGCATAGAAGCACATAAAGAGGATCTCCTGACTACCCATAACCAAAAACCAACTCAAAACTTTTAGTTCCAACGTTAACCTTCTTATAAGATGACACGTGGAGATTAAGAACAAGGAATATGATGGAATATTGGAATGAGAGTCTAAGACAATGGACAATGTATTTGTGCCACATATTACTCCAATACTGCAACTAAATTTGTTTATCATTGATTTATCTCTTGATGTGCAAGCCAAGGCATGCTCTTCGGGGAGAGTTTGAGCATGACATACATTGTTGGTCTCATTGTCTAACGACTAAAGCTTTTATTGCTGATGGTACTTAGTAACCTGTCATCATATTACTTTGCGGCAGCATGCTTTATGTCTTCAAGAAAAAGGAATATGAATGGACTAAGACAATGGGCAGAAGGCAATTAATTCAACTCAGCTGCTGCCACCCAGTAATCTTTAAAAGACAATATTTATAAATTTTAGCACATTCTCAAGATATATATGCATACATGATGCAAACAAATTCTTATCTACGTCTCTGTGTAGGTTCTGCATGTATACCTATGGACGACATGTAGCTATGGAAACTCGAGAAATTATGCAAAAACATCAAGTTCTAACCTTGGGCATATGCTTTCATGGGTAACTAATGCTGAATATGGGGTATTCTCCAAGTGTCAATTATTTTCTTTTCTAGAACGTAATTAAAACTCTTTTCATAATATGATAGCAGGCAGATTCAATTCAACACTGCCCTGTACTATACCTTCGCCTAGTTTCTACTTTCTACTTTAATCTTTTTGGTAAGAAAAAGGGAATAGAGATTTTGTTCATGTCTAGAGATATCATTTTGAGCCATATCCACTGATACTTACCAGCTTCTTGTCAACTGTCAAGATGTTATACTTTGTTCTTGAGCTATGAGGCATTTCTATGGTCTATGCTGCAACGTTAGGCTGAAAAAGGTGGAGGACCAAGCTTTTCATTATCAGGAATTTTATCCAGTCTCATGCTAACCAAAGCACCGGCAGCCTAGTCCCCGCTGGTTCATCGTGGACTCTTACAAAAGTCTTCCAACTGAGAATTGATATTCATAGGCATGTAAAGTGGCTTTGCTTGACAAATCGAATGTGCTGGGGCTTCTAAAAGAAGTGTTCCGGCAATAGAATCACATTTGAATTTAATAGTGCTAGCTCCAGGCTGCAATATTGTATCCAATTCCTCATGGACAGCATTTTATGATATTCAATGCTAACACTCAATGAGTTGACCTGGAATGCTCAGAGACATGATTAACTCATATGGACAAAGAAAGGTACATTTTCAGTAGCTTCTGCACTAAATGTGATAAGACATCAGGGCACAAATGTGGAGAGGTATGACATTTGTCTGGAACAAGGAAAACGTTCCCAAATGTGCATTATGTCCCTTTGTTGGCTTGCGAGAGCACCCTTTGTTTAAGATGAGGTTGCATGTTCTGTCGCAATTCAGAAGAATCCAGAGATCGCCCGATCTTTTTGAGTGATTATTATCTGGTGTTTTACAGATACTTCGAGTCTAGAACTGCTCTATTGGCAATTGTCCATCATCTACTACTTATGACTTCTGGTCGAAAAGAAATGAAAGCTGCTCTAGTCATCAGATACATTCAAGATAGAACTAGCACCTAGTTGGGCCTTGTGGCGAACTGGGGCATTCCTCACGCTATGGTTTTGAATGCATTACTTAGATTGCCTAGGGCCAGTCCTGGGATGGTAGTTGGACTTGGTTGAGCCTTTAGTTGTGTAACTCTTTGTTATGCTTACTTGCCTCAGAGAGGGGGGAAAACGATGCTGCACAATCGGATTCACTTGCAGGGTGAAGAAGTTTGCTGAGTTAAGATGTTCATATCGTTGGTATAGATGTAAATCTCTAAGTCAGAGACGATAGAATATTAAAAGAAGCTAAGGTACCAAATAAGCATTGCTCCAAAATCTATGCTCATATGTGGGAGGATATGATTAAACTACTCAGATTTATAGTGTTATTCATGGAGCAGGTTGATTATATCTAAGGGCTGCTATGATCTGTATAAAGCATAATTTTACAACATTAATTTTCTTTAGAATCTTCCTAGAACATCATTCATAGTTTTGAAAGTTTCCTGAAATCAAGTTCCTCTGTAGACCTAGGTGTTCATAAGCACACTATAAAGGTAATTATGGTCTTACTTAGCTCTATTGTTATCTAGTCTTCAAGATTTATCATAAGTAAGCACGTAATCACGACTTCATCCCCTGCCAGCATAGTTTCCCAAAGCAAAGGTACAAATGTGAAAAGCCTAAAGCAGAACCACAAATATGTAACACTTCCACGTTCTTACTACTAAGATAAAGAGATGGCTAATTCATATTACCCGGCCTCGCCTTTCTTGGAATTCGTAGAAAGCCCTGGATTCGTTAACCGAGGAATTCTTCCCAACCCTCCTCCGAAACTCGGCAAAATCAATAATGTCACCACCTACACCACCAACATCGGTCAGAATTCTGGCTACAAGGCCTATAACAGGTAGTGCACCAATGACCTTGTTCGCAAAACCCGAGACGGAGCCTGTTTCCTCCATGTAACCCTTGACAAGTAAGACCCCATTCCTGCAACTGTTGGGTTTTGCTTGGGTGGTGGCTCTTGTTTTGTAGAGCTGGCGCAGGTATAGCAGGGATGGGGAGGTGGGTCTGCAAGTGGCGGAGTAGATGTGGAGTGGGTTTGCAGAGGCTTGGGTGCTGGGTTGGAGAGAAGATAGAGTGGTGTTGTTCAATGTCACAACCACCATGGTTGCTTATCTTTGTTTGATTTCGGCCTCTCATTTTATATATGGTGTGATTGTCTGGTGATGAGTTATAGTTGCCTTTGTTTTGTATTGGCCTATTGGGTGCTCCAGTGCCTATTTTTACTACATCAGAAAGTTTATCCACTTAATTGCTTAGGATTAATTGCACCTGAATTAAAATTACACCGTGTTCATTAATTTGAACAAATATAATCGATATCCTTTAATGTGGGTCTAGGTTTGTTGGTCATTGGAGCTCTTTCCCGGAAGCATGGTTGGGAACCGTTGGCCACCAAGGAGCACCTGTCTACCACCTGCCCAACAAGCAACAAGACCACTACCCAAATCACCAACCAACCACCACATTCCCCTATCACCGCAAATCATAAAAACCACCACATCCCCCTTGATAGCCGCATCCAAACCACTGTCGCATCCCAGAACCACCAAACACCATCCATAGTGGCGCACACGGCCGCAGGGTTTATGTTAATGTCAGTTATTTGCCCTTTAAAGACGAAGGTTGAAAAAGTTTCTCCCTCAAAATGTGGGTTAAGTTAGAATGGATCAATTCAATGTGCGTACTTTTCGAGAGTAGAAGTTAGTGCAACTTTTAAAATAAAAGGAGGCCAAATTGCACAACGATCTAAGTACAAGAGGTTAAAGTGCTTTTCCCCTTTTATAGAAGTGTAAATTCAGCCTCGCTACAAAAAAATTAGTTGGTCAGGGTCCTTAATCCATAGCATATGCTTGTCCATTTTTTAATGAGACAATTCACTATTCTTCCTTCAATATTTTTGCGACAAGAATGTTTTCTTCTTTCTTTAGGAGCTCAGGCATTATGAAGAGAAAACATCTCTACGGGCCCTCTTGGATTTCAGGCTAAGCTAACTAAGCACAATTTTTTATAAGATTTATAGAAAATATTGTGTACTACGGATCTCACATCTTAATCTAGATCAAATTACTTTTAAGCTTATTATTAATAGGTTATCTATCGATATATATTGAGTTTAATTGTGTTATCCGTAAAACCACAAATAAACAAAAAAAAAGTGTTGTACCTATATGTACCTCCTAAACGTTTCAAATTTAAATACAAGGAGAATATAACGTCAACCTATCGTCTTATTACTATTTATTATTAAACTGATTAAACCCTACTCGGTTCCAAGTTCCTCGCAGGCAGAAACAGTATAAACAAATGTCCACACTTGGCGGCACCACTCTCTTTGCTCCTCCTTCCTTCCTCGCTCACCGTTCCAGATTCTCTGTTGCGTAAAGGTATGTAGTTACACACGACCCCAGCAACTACATAAAATCCCACACCTTCCTCCATTTTCATCATATAATCTGTTGTAGCCATCAATTTTGATGCCTTTTGCTTTAATGTAGTGCGGCCTCCTGAAGAAGCAGCATCAAGTTATGGGAGCGTGTTGTAAGGATGACCTCCCTCGGTGCTCCTCCCAAGATATGCGAATTACGAAGAACGTCCATGGCAGCATTTTCCTTGATCCGGTAAACTGATTTCATCTTCACTTTCCCCTATCTCACACGCACGCACACACAGCGAAGCGAATTTCTAGGATACATTCAATACATGTAACCGTACTTGTTCTCATCGTTTTACAACAGTTTGACTTGCGAAACCATACTTATTTGATCTGTGATTGCTGTTTGAGTTCAGTTCAATGTTTACATGCTCTAAAAGCTATCAAAATTCACAAAAAAAGTTCAAGAAAAAACGTCCAATGAAGTAGAGGGAGTACAATATAATTGAGGCTTCAAGAGTAGTCTCTACTTGCTGGAGCGTACTGGAGTTAAAACATACACACACGCACACACACTGGCAAACGTGTAGACAAGCATATCATATCAATGTACCTGGCAAATTGTATGTATGAGGATCTTATAAGCATGTAAACATGCTACAATATGTTTAGGCTGGGGCTGCATTATGCCTTGAAAGGGTCATAAAACCTATGGAGAGTTTAGGAAGTTTGAAAAGGAATCTTGCATATCGCTAATGCACCTTTAATGCCGAAAGAGGTTCATATAGTGTACAGATGGTTGGGAAACTTTCTTTTCTCTTCCCTTTTTGATTTGATTAGTAAATGCAATATAAGCTCTAATGTAGCCACAGGGGGCTGAAGCCTGTGTACATGGAAAATGTGTATACATGTTTGTAGAGTTTGCCTATATGATATATGTAGATCTATGTGCTCATTTAGACATGTTTAACTGCAGTGTACGTAATATGTCGTTATCTACGGCTAATGACGTCATAAGTGATTAGATGCAGTTTTTCTTATGACGAATTGCAAGTCGTGCTATAACCAATACTGACCTTGCTTATTTACAAGGTCTCGTAAAACGTCTCGTGCCTTTAACATATGATTCAACAAACACACAAACACTATTGAGAACAATTTCAAGACGATACTTCTCCAAAGCAGACTATACTACTGCTTATGAACTAAGATATATATAGTAGTCAATGTTCTATATTAACGTGTAGAGTCGATGACAACTCTCTAGTTTGTTGTGGCTTCATTCCTTAACCGTAAAGTGCACGCAATTAACTCATGATTTTCAATAGGTGAGCTTCATTTTTACTAGCGCAATTCAGTTATCATGCTATATGGTTTGGTTACCATTATCCCTCTTGTTGCAGCTTTGTTTGAAGTTTGTAGATACTGAACAGTATCAAAGGCAAGTTGATATTTGTATTATATCATTTCCATATCTCCAACTCTCCATTTTCTCTCTATTTTGGTCATGCTTACGCGTGCTTCTATGACGTGTTAAATTTGTAGTTAGTGTTTTGATATTATTTCCATATTTCAGGCTTCGTGATCTTAAGCAGCTCGGTGAGTATCATGACCTTCTCTTAGATTTATTACAATTAGAGACCCCTTATTAGATGTGATTTGCATAGATGTTTATTCAACTTTTGAAGTTTGGGCCTGAGCTGAGTTGATCTTTTCTTTCCTTCTTATCCTTGCTCTGAGTGTAATGGTAGCTTTATAGAAATTGAGAACGGAAAACAACCTATTGTCGTACAAAAATGAATAATGAAACAATAGCAGAAAATGGAACAGGTCCTAAACTCTCAATGCGTCTCTTTGAGGGTTTTTATAGTCTTAAATAAGGTTGTGGTCTAGTCTATTCATCTTGTATGCATGTAAAAGTCAGTGCTTAATCTAGTTTTTTGTGCCTTTTATGTGGTTCGAGGCAGGTAGCCTGGGGTGGCTTAAAAATTGAATATAATATAAGTGAAGTCGAGGGTGAAGCAGCCAATATCTTTATTTGTTTGATATGTGCCACAGGCTTTGATTCTAAAAGAAACATTTGTATTGTACTTTTAGGTGTGGCACACATGGTTTATCCAGGGGCTGTTCATTCTAGATTTGAACATTCTCTTGGGGTAAATTGGCTTGCTGGTGAAGCTGTCAACAGGCTAAACAATTATCAAGTATGTATTCCACATAAATGATTAGCACAAGTTGAAATTCTTGAGTACTTCTATTACATTACTACATTTCTTTCAGGGATCAGAGCTTGGTATTGAACGTTTTGATATACAGACAGTGAAACTTGCTCGTAATAGCTTGACACATCAAGAACACCCTGCTATTATTCATAAAGGTTCATTTTCTGAACTTTACTTCAATTTGCAGGACTTCTGCATGATGTAGGCCACGGGCCTTTCAGCCACTTGTTTGAACGTGAATTTCTTCCTCAGGTTCTCAAGGGTACTAAATGGTAACATTGAAATGCTTTTCCCCTCACTTTCTTAGCATAGTTATACAGTTAAAAGTGTCAGAGATTTATGTACATCACTGAAATGCATTATGTTGCTGGTTGCTTAATCTCAAGTGAATAAAGGACATGATGTTCTTGCTGATTTTTGTGCGAAAACATTATATTTAATCTAGAAGACAGTTAAGAGCGCTTACAATTGTTACATATTTCTATTTTTCGTGTTTGTTACTAAGATGAGACACATTTCTTGATAGAACCCTTTACAACAGAAAAGTTTTGGCAAGAATTTGGTATTCTTCATGTTTATGATACAATAGTCTGAAACCCTTAAATTATTAATTGCCTTGCGAGGGGTGGGAGCTATAAACAGGATAAGACTTCATGTAACTTGGGACCATTGTCTAGTGCAATGGCAAAAGCTCGGGGTATCTAGGGAAGATTTTGGCCATGTCCATGGCATTATATGTCGGCTCTTGGAAAATGATTAATTTCAATGAAAAGGAGAGTCTTGGTGACATTTCCACTTAAAGTGCTTCACAGTTGTTTATTCCCTGATGTTTCTTCACAAGCGATTGTATATGAAACTGGTCATATAGGAGTAGTTTACCATACAGTACCGTTCACTTCAAACAAAACTTCCCCCGTTATTTTACCGCTCCTGAGTTTGATGAGCTGAAATACCATCACTATTTGATTGGCTTCCATTTAGTAGCATTAAGCTCACAGGAAGCTTTCATCTGACTATGGTGTCTGCCAGTTATTGTGTGTTTCAAGAGTGACGTATAATTTGAGTGTGACATAACTTTGACGACCATTGGTCACCAGAAGTCTTTTTCCATGTCTCCCCTGAAGCTCTTGTTAAAAAATAAAATGTAACTACATAAGATCAATAGTCTTTGAAGTAACAATCAAAAGTAATTAACCTGACAGAAGCTTTAAGAACTAAATTTTCACATTTGCACACACTTGCATATGATTTTCCAAGTAAAGATCGCTTTACCTCTGTGCTTGGTTTGTTTTCTCGGGAATTGGGTCCTTCTGAATCATGGAGGTGATATTTTATCTGCCAACAGTAACATAAGGAAAATGGTTAGAATTGGCTAGTTTTCTGATGATGTCTAATGAACCAAAATTTTGGGTATCAGTATGCAAATTAGATGACGAAGAATTAGATAATGTTACTTGGGGTACTTGGTTGACCGCCAGCCATTTCCTCAAGTGTTCATCTACTACCTTAAATAAGGAGGAAGTGAAGGTTCAACTCCTGCTTAAGACCTGCGTACGAGTGTAGCAGTTGTAACTTATGTATGGATATTTGTCTGAACACAAGCTCTTCATAGAAAGGATGTTTGGAATGTTTCTTGCCGAGTTGTTTGTCTGTATGTTATCGCATTTTAGGTTTGTTTACAAGTATCAACATTGTTGCATGTACTTAACCAAAATCTCATGGCTTTGTGTTGCTTGATGCTATTAATTCTCTTAGCTCTCTGCAACCTAAAGTAATAATACTTCCACTGTGTTTGATCAATCATGTTTCATTTTGTTAGAGCTTGTTTTCTTGTGGGCTTCCTTTTGCCTTTCTGTCATCTCCCTTTGTAGTTCTTCTTCCTTTTTTGTTTACTGTTTTAATTTTCAAGACTAAAACAGTTATGTCGTTATTAGGTCTCATGAGCAGATGTCTGTAGACATGATTGACCACATCGTTGATACGCATCATATTGAAATTGACCCTGATGCAATAAAAAAAAGTTAAGGTAAGCTGATATGTGTAATCTTCAACTATTGAACAATGCTTTCTTTACATGTATCTTAATATAGCAATTTTGCAATTAAAGTAGGAGATTAATGCTCCTTCTTTTTTAGTGTTTATATGTAAATTTGCTTTTTTTAAGAAATTATTGTGGTGTCTATCATAAAGAATTCGCTTGCTGCAGGCTTGGAGCTAAGATACCAGTATTATACCTTTCTCTGAACCGTCCAGTCTTCGTGTTCTTTTTTTAAAATCTGGGCATTTATAGACGTAAAAGATGTATAAGAGAGTAAATGGTATGCTAGTATAGCGCGATTGGAACAGCATGTTAAGCTTTTTGTTCTTTCCTCTGATCACAACTTATATTCTTCATTGGCAGGAAATGATTCTTGCTAGCTCTGAGTTTGCTCTGCCAAAAGTGAGGGTTTTCTTTCAATGTTCTTGACTGTCACTTGAGGGTAAGAATACGTATAGTTAACTTTGTTCCTGATATGTTAGATCACAAGGGAAAAGAAATTCTTGTATGATATTGTGGCAAATGGTCGAAATGGAATCGATGTTGACAAGTAAGATGAAACATATTTAACAGATCTTGATATGTCATGTTTATTCCTTCTTGTTAAGTTGAACTTATGTACGTTATACTTGGGATTAATTCAACTTGCAGGTTTGATTACATAGTCCGTGACAGCCGAGCTTGTGCTCTAGGGTGCAACTTTCAGTTTGAAAGGTTCTTAAAATCCTCACATTCATTCATATGGGTCTACACATAAAGATCTTCACGGCCACAGAAGATCATTACTGAACAAGAATGGTCCCCCAGCATGATAGTTTGTTTGTCGCTTTCAGGTTAATGGAGACAATGCGTGTGCTGGGTGATGAGATATGTTATCGTGCTAAGGATTGTTAGTAATTTTCTGGTACTTTAATCGTGCTTATATTTTTTGTCACTATCTTCCTAAGATTCAATTGCTTTCCAGATCTTACAATCCACAAGCTATTTGCAACTCGTGCTGATCTATATAGAACGGTCTATACTCATGCGAAAGTAAAGGTGATTCCTTATAAGTTTCGCTTTGTCAAACCAAACTTACAATGTAAGTTGTATATTGTCATCCTTTTTTTGATAGAAAATCACAAGCCATTATTCGTGTTAACTGTTATCAGGCAATTGAGCTTATGATTGTCGATGCCCTGTGGAAAGCAAATGATTATCTCCAAATCGCATCTCATGTTCACGATCCTTCTCAGTATTGGAAGATTGAGGAGCTGTCTACTGATATACTAGTCCTTGCCAACTAATTACCATCGAGATAAAGCTTATCACGTCTTTATATTGGAGATGCAGTTAGATGACACAATAATTAAAGCCATTGAGACAGCTCCAGACCAAGAACTAAGGGAATCTAAGGATTTGATCCTCCGAATTCGCAGGAGGGACTTGTACCAGGTATTGAAGCTTTTACACTGGAGTGTAGCAACCCATCATCTCTCCTCTTTCTAGTTTAAGGATTTGAGAATGATTGAGCCGGGGTTTGGCTTTTCTTTTCTGCAGTTCTGTAATGAGTATGCTGTTCCCAAAGACAAAATGGAAAATTTCAAAAATGTCACCGCACAAGATATCATTTGTTCACAGGTTTCAAGAGACTTGTAAATACATCTAATAGGTATATTTATGCAGGTTTGCTTCGTTAGAGACTATAGTAGCAATTTTATCATCTTGGTTTTAAGCAGTTTTTTTCCTGAACAGAAAAATGGAGGAGTGATACTAAAAGAAGAGGATATTGCTGTTAGCAATGTCAGGATTGATTTAACTCGTGGCACGCATAACCCCCTTGAAAAGTATGTAACTTGCATCGCAGTCTTCATTTCCTTCAGAGCACCAATAGCTTGACTCACTGCTGACATGCTCTCTCTTTCTTTTGCATATATCACCCTAACCAGTATCAAAATTTTCAAGGTATGGAAATTCATCTGAATTTTCAGTATTTTTCGGATTAGTTGTCTAATGATTTACTGTTGTTCTTTCTTTTTTTTTTCTTTTTCTTTTTTGGGACTGGGGTGGAGGGTGGGGGGATATTTGGGGGGGGGGGGGGGAGAAGGAGGTGTGTGTGTGGAGGCGGTTGAACACTGACACCTTTACGGCATGATAGCAGCATGATATTACTGCTGGGAACACTTTTCTCGCTTCCTGTCTCCCCGGGGAGATGCAAAAGTTTCAGGATGAGATTGGACAACTGAACAGTTGCATACTTGCTGACACTTCGATTAAAGCTATTTTTGATTTTTAACAACCAATATAAGTCAACACATTAAAATATTCAGAATCAATATCCTTGTTCCTGACATTGACTCCTCTCTATATATCAGGTTGTTTTGAATTTAAGAATTAAAAGGTGTAAGGCCAATCTATGCATATCAGAAGCTGCTGTTGTATGAGCAAGAATTTTGTTTGTTTTATGATGCATTACATGAGGACGGTGTTTCATTCTGAAGATAATGCCGACTTTGATAACATTGGAATACCAGTCTGTCTGCATGTAGAAGCTGAATCCTAGTCTTGTTGATTTTCCCATGGAAAAGGGGAAGTTAATCTGTTCTTGCACTCCATAAAATGGTGTTTCCACGGAGTTCACGGATCCTTGATTTCAACAGGCTGGGAGGAGCGCTTTGCAGGTGCAACAGAGTCATGTCTTTATAGAGTGGCGTTGGATCATGCACCTTATTACTCAATCCTGGGGGTTGGAGACTAGTTAATCTCCATTCAACTTTTACAAATGTCGCTTTGTCTATATAGAGAAAAGCGTTTCGTCACTTCTCCGCTAGGGCGCATCTTATCGGCCCAAACCCTCGTGGTTGTTGAGGCTGTAAGGAGTCCGCTGTGGAGTGGTTGATGTGTGTAGCGTGAATTTTCTAAAAGAGCGGATGTGTAGAGTGACAAAAAAAATTGGGCCCTAAAGTGTGCCCGAATAGACCCTTCCTAGGAAAACTCAAAAAATAATGTGTCTCGTTTCTCGTCGAAATTCTTACAAATGGGCTAACTAGTGTGCCTGAGGTGCAATGAGCGAAAAAAAAGTGACAAAAAAAATTACAACTTTTTTCGGAAGCTATCAATTGGGCCCTAAAGTGTGCCCGAATATGCCCTTTCTAGAAAAACTCAAAAAATAATGTGTCTCTTTTTTCGCCGAAATTCTTACAAATGGGCTAACTAGCGTGCCTGAAGTGCAATGAGCGAAAAAAAAGTGACAAAAAAAATTACAACTTTTTTCGGAAGCTATCAATTGAGCCCTAAAGTGTGCCCGAATAGGCCCTTTCTAGGAAAACCCAAAAAATAAAGTGTCTCGTTTTTCGTCGAAATTCTTACAAATCGGCTAACTAGCGTGCCTGAGGTGCAATGAGCGAAAAAAAAGTGACAAAAAAAATTATAATTTTTTTTGGAAGCTATCAATTGGGCCCTAAAGTGTGCCCGAAAACGGAGTTACCAAAAATATCAATAATCCACAAACCAAATCACAAATTAAAGATTCCACAAACCAAATCACAAATTTAAACATTATAAAAGTTCAATTTATACAACTGAAACATTAACCCTAAAACTCTTCCTCATCATCGTCCTCCTCGACCATACTGCCAGGTTCGATACCTAACACTTTATAATGGTTTCTCTTGTCATGATCAGTCATCTTATTACACAACGCACACTTTCGTAATTTTTTTTGACCCGTTGCTTCTTCAATCGGATTCTTCATGCGTATTGCTCGTTTTCGCCCTTTTGTTTGAGAAATAATTGGATCAAAAATGTCGTCCTCCTCACCTTGTAGGTCAGTGCCGTCAATGACTGGCTGTTTGGCTCGATTGAATCTACCGGCTGGAGTCGTCCGAGTAGTCGGAGTGTCCACAGTTTCTGGTAATGCCATCCTAAACTGTGCATGCTTAGCCTTATCCCGTGCGGCTGCTTCAACTTGATACATGTACCCATCAAATGTTGACGCTGCATCCATTGATAAACCGTGCATGATGTTACAAAGGTGATTATATCGCAGCGACTCAGATTGCTCGAAATCAACTGAAACATTGGGCACGTAAGGAATGTGACCGTGGACTCTATTGGCTTCCTTCGTCCACCGTTCCAAGATATACTGTGGAGGGATTTCACTAGCATTCTTGGCGCTCAAAACCCTCAACGCGTGTCGACAAAGTATACCTTTATGCTCAAACAGTTGACAGTTGCAATTAACCAACCCGGTGTCCTTACAAACTGCTACGGTAAAATGTCGTCTGTTCCTCGGAGCCGACGAAGAGCACGGATTGGCGAAATTCGTCACATTTGTCAAAGCATAAACCTTGATATCTCTGGTGGAATACTCGTGCAACTTTGTCATGCCATATTGATTCGACTTTAGTAGTTCCTCTTGAAACTGTCGAAACATTTCCTTGGTATAGACTTGAGCCGCATGAGCCTCTAAAGGTGAATAAACTAGTATAGCTCTTTCTTTGCAAACTGTAGCCGCGTCGGCTTCTCTCTCACGGTACAATTGCCTGTCAACGGCTTTCTGCATCTCTAGTACGAACTCCGCTATACTTGAAGACTGGCCTACGTACCCATCAAAGAATGAATTCATAGCTTCGCTTCTCGAGGTCGTAGTCATTCCGGCTGCAAAAAACTTCTTGGTGTAGGCACCGACCCACTGTGTCTTGATCTCATACAACGATTGTAACCATTCATGATTGTGCAAATAGTAAGTATCCATTAACGTGGCCCACCTCTCCTCGAACACGTCTACCGTCAACGATTTCTTCACACATGTATTAAAGTCAGTCTTGAATGACGGATGGTTTGCATATACATTGTGAAGCCGTTCGGGATATTTGTTGCTTATGTGCCATGTGCACAGGCCATGGTGAGTATCTGGAAGGACCTTAGCGATTGCATTTTTCATTGCCAGATCTTGGTCGGTGATGATGGTCTTTGGAGGAATATGATACATTGCTTGAAGCCACGTTTCAAATAACCACGTAAATGACTCCTCCGTCTCATCCCTAAGCAGGGCAAAGCCAAACGAGATTGACTGATAGTGGTGGTTCACCCCGGTGAACGGAGCAAAAGGCATAGAGTACTTATTGGTGCGGTATGTGGTGTCAAACGTCACAACATCCCCAAAATTTTGGTAAGCAGCTCTAGAACGGGGGTCCGCCCAAAATATAGTACTAATGCGGTTCTCCTCATCCAGTTGGAGACTGTAGAAAAATCCAGAATTCTCACTCTGAAGGCACCTGAAGAGATCAAGTGTAGTTTGAGAATCACTCTTACCGAAAGACTCTCTCCTCTGAGCACGAAGTTCATTTCGAAGGTCTACTTCGTTGAAACTCAACTTGTCAATCCCCCCAGCCTGGCTTGAGAAAACCCCCATCATCTTAGAAGGTGGAATTTTAGCCTCGGCCATTGTAAAAATCAGTTGTCTGTGTGCCGCGCTTATTTCTCGGTGTTGATGAATTTGACCAATCTTACTAGGGGTCATCAACTGATGATTATGGCTCAACTCCACTCCTGTCACAACCCAATGGTTTTCATTTTTTCGGTGTACTGCATACACATGGGCCTTGCAGCCGGTACCCGGAAATGTGTCCCGTTTTCTTTGTCTTGTTGTCCCTTCGTCACTGATCCGAACGACCGGGGGTACATGCGGTGCTCCTCTATGACACTCAAATAGTCTTGCACAAATTTGATCTGTATTCGCCCGTTTTCTAGTCGTCTTAGTTCTAATACCGAAACCTATCGTTTTCGAATATGCTCTATAGTATGCTTCAACTTCGTCCAGTGTTTGAAAAACTTGACCAACGTAAGGTGGATCAGAACCTTCACAAAAATTATTTCCTCCAGTTGCATCCATATTTATACTGAAATCTAAAAAATAAAAATTATATCATTCTCAACAAGTCATAGAATTAAATAAAAGAAGAATAAAATTTATTTAAACGTAATTGTTAGAAATTTTGTATAATGTAAAATTAGCGAAGGCAAATTACCGAAATGCCCCCGAGGGTCATTATCACCCTAACGCCCCAAATCAGCTTCAAAACAACCTTTCAGGTGCTTTGCTTACATTTCTCGACTAAGAAGTCCTTTCAAAAACTTAACGCTGCAAAATTACGAAAATACCCCTATCGGGGATGCGAATTACCAAAATGCCCCCTGGCATCATAAAATCTGAAAAGTGCTTTGAAACGGGATTTTAAGCTTCCTGAATTCACTCTTTAAAATAACTTTTCAGGTGGACTGAAAAACTTTTTCGGGAAAATTACCAAAACATCCCTCGCGGGGTGGCAAATTACCAAAATGCCCCTGGCATGAGAAAATATCAAAAGTGCTTTAAAAAGCTATTTTAAAGCTTCCTGAGTTCATTCTTGATCTAAAAAGTATTTTACGGATTTTTCGCCTAAATATCGCGAACCGGTGTCCGGATCGAGCGCTTAAAAGCCCGTTCGGCCAAAAAAATAGCTAACGGCTTCGGAATGGCCCGAATTCCTGGGGAATGAAACTTCCCAACACCCTAGGGTTCTCATAAAAGTTTCGCGTGAAATCGCGCTGGCTTGATATTTTAAATTACACTGCAAAGTTACAAGGTTGCACGTATCAGTTAACCCCTTTCCAGTCTTTGGAAAAATCTGAAATTTTTACCTGATACAGATCTTTTGAAAATAACTAGGGTCTCTGTTTCGTACTTTGGCAAAATCTAGTTCTAGCTATTTTTTATAAATTCGTGAAAAAACTGTCTAATTAAGTTTTCACCTTTAGCGACAATTACGCCCCACAATCAGCTGCAAAACAACATTTCAGGTGTTTTACTTACATTTCTGGACTTAAAAGTCCGTTGAAAAACTTTTTCAGAAAAATTACCAAAACACCCCTCGCGGGGTGGCAAATTACCAAAATGCCCCCTGGCATCAGAAAATATCAAAAGTGCTTTAAAATGCTATTTTAAGCTTCCTGAGTTCATTCTTGATCTAAAAAGTATTTTACGGATTTTTCGCCTAAATATCGCGAACCGGTGTCCGGATCGAGCGCTTAAAAGCCCGTTCGGCCAAAAAAATAGCTAACGGCTTCGGAATGGCCCGAATTCCTGGGGAATGGAACTTCCCAACAGCCTAGGGTTCTCATAAAAGTTTCGCGCGAAATCGCGCTGGCTTGATATTTTAAATTACACTGCAAAGTTACAAGGTTGCGCGTATCAGTTAACCCCTTGATATTTTTGGAAAAATCTGAAATTTTTACCTGATACAGATCTTTTGAAAATAACTAGGGTCTCTGTTTCGTACTTTGGCAAAATCTAGCTCTAGCTATTTTTTATAAATTCGTGAAAAATTCTATTTTTGACGCCCTAAAAAATCGCTATTTTGGAATCTTTCGAATGTAATTCCCCGATTTGTCAAAACGTAATTTTGACGCCCTAAACACGAATTTTAGACTATTGTAAGAATAATTTAAGCGTAACACAATTTAAACAATCAATTGGTAAGAAGAAATTGAAAAATACTTACTTGTTTTAACTTGATATATTTAAAGAAAAATCCACCGATCTTCTAGCGGTTATCCACCGATCTTCTAGCGTCAATTTTTTTTTTGTATGTAGGTGAGATAGGGAGGATGAGGAGAGTGGAAGAAATGATTCGGGGAGGAGGGATTTTATAGAGAAAAAAGTGAGAGAGGAAGAGAAGAACCGTGAGTGAACAGCAGGGAGGGGGAGGGGGGAATGACACGTGGGGGTGGGGGGGTAGGGTGGTAATGACACGTGGGGGGTTCACGGGTGGGGGAAGGGGGGTTCACGGGTGGGGGAAAAAGACATAGGGTGGGGGCCACGGGGTGGGGGGCAAGGGGGTGGGGGAAGGGGGGTGGGGGTCACGGAAGGCAATAATGCCAACCGTATGTAGGAGTTGCGGTTGGGCATTAATGCCAACCGCATGTGGGAGTTGCGGTTGGGCATTAATGCCCATTTTCTCACGAGTTTTTCATTTTCTCGTGAGATTTTCGTGAATTTCTCATAGTATTTTCGTCCTTTTTGGTCCCTTTTCGTCCTTTTTGCGCCACGTGGCACGACTTTTCCCAACCGCTGCTCTTACCTGCGGTTCGGTGGAGAAATTGTTATTTCTCCACCGGTGGGTGTGGATCGGCCCCCTATATATATATATATATATATATATATATATATATATATATATATATATATATATATATATATATATATATATATATATATATATATATATATATATATATATATATATATATATATATATATATATATATGGGAACTGATTCGTTGAGAGCGCTAGCAAACTGAGTTAAGTTGCTAGCGCGATATGTCCATCAACGCGCGATCTGTGAACGGTCCAGATCTTTTTTTTGCGTTTTTTAAGTTCGTCGGTTACATTATGTAGCGGACTATTTTTGGACAATAATGTCCTCCAACTTAAAAATAGTCCGTCCGCTACATTATGTAGCGGCCAAGTTTTCGAACATTTTTTCTCTTTCTGTCATTAATGTTCTGACAGAAATGACAGAGTCCGTTACGTCTGCTACATTATGTAGCGGACGAGTAGCGCCACTTTTTTCTCATTCTGTCATTAATTTTTCTGACATCTCTCTCTTTCTCATCAATTTTTGACTGTTTCTTCTGTCTCTTTCTCTCTCATTCATTCAACCCGTAAAAGTTAATATTGTAATTATCTTCTTCCCTTTTTTCTTTTAGGAGATGGAAGGAAAAATTCTGAAAAAGTAGATGCTGCAATTAAGCAAAAAAAAAATCCATTAATTGTATTAGACTCAAGAAGATGTGAGATTTATTGCAAAGAAGTGGTTTGACTTTTTGCTAAAGTAAAGTGTGCATTGATATTTATTGAATACCTAAACTGTACATTATTTGGCAAAAATTTTGTAAATTATGTCATTACGGCTAGCCAAACATGTTTAAGCAAAGCAATTCCGATATAAGCCATTAAATGAAATAATTTTAACTTAACTTCATACCTTTGACTAAAGATTCAAATTAATCAAAAGTCAGTCCTCAGGCAATGAAATGGTAAAAAAGCCGATAAATCGGTATACATTGTAAAATCATGAGCAGAGTTTTCCTTCAAACTTTTACTGTATATAACTAATAACACTAATATTAACCCTATGCAACTTAGAGAAAATGATGTAGAAAAGAGCATACACAATGTTCTTATCTAATAGATGGTAAAAGAATTACAAAAATACAATGCTTGTCATATCATTTGTGAGAGATTCCATACAACATTATATGTCTTCATTTGTAGGAAAATACAGATTTTATTTCGCATACGTGTCTGCATCTGAAGTTATTTTTATTGTAGAACATAAGATATCGCAATGTAATACTAATCAAAGTATAAATCACGGCATTAAGCAAATGGCAAAAAAAAAATAATTAAATGCATGGAAGTGATCCACAATTTAAGCATGATATCTTTGTAATCTTTTGCGCAACCTAAAAGCTTGCTACAATAGAAACCATAGAGGATTAAAAGGTGAAAATAAAAGTACATCAAATTGTATAAGGTCACCTAAGTACGTCACATAAGCAAAGAAGTATAATATGACAGATTAAAAATTTATTTTTATTCAAAGATAGGAATACTTATCCAATTAAATACTCAAAAGAATAAGAAAAAATTCAAGTATAGGTGTGCACAAAATAGAAAAATCTATACTTGTTTTGAGTTGAACCTACATATAACAGAAACTAAAGCAAAAAAGATTGGCATGAGGAGTTGCTAAAATTTTCAGTAAGAATATAAATGTAAAACTTTATCATTGTAATGTGAAGATGCTATGAAAGGCAGCAATGTACTTTTCTGGAAAATCAATGCCAATTCCTGAAAATTTTCAATATTAGCAAACAACATCCTCGATCATCATATATATATATATATATATATATATATATATGGATCGTGATCCATTGCTAGCGCTAGCACTGTTGCTAGCGCTGTTTTCCCGTCCGCTACATAATGTAGCGGACGATAACTTACCGTCCGCTACATTATATAGCGGACGGTGCTAGCGCTGCTAGCGCTAGCAATGGATCACGATCCTATATATATATATATATATATATATATATATATATATATATATATATATATATATATATATATATATATATATATATATATATGGGGACCGATCCACACCCACCGGTGGAGAAATAACAAATTTCTCCACCGAACCGCTGGTCTTACCAGCGGTTGGCCACGTGGGCCAAAAAGGCGAAAAAGGTGTACGGTCACTGCATTAATGGCAAAAAAGGCACGAGAAATGGCACGAGAAATGGTGAGAAAATGGCGAGAGAGAGAAAAAGGACACCAACCGCATGCACAACCAGCGGTTGGCATTAATATGCCTGCCACGTGCCGTCCCCCACCCCTGCCACGTGGCCCAACCCCATGGCCCCTGCCACGTGGCGTCCCCCTCCCCCTGCCACGTGGCCCACCAGCATGGCCAACCGGCGGTATTAGCGATGGCCCTGCCACGTGGCATCCCCTCCCCCTGCCACGTGGCAGAGGGAGGGCACCAACCGCGGGTGGTACCAGCGGTTGGTGCCCTCCCTCTGCCACGTGGCAGGGGGAGGGGATGCCACGTGGCCCAACCGCCGGTACCACCCGCGGTTGGTCCCCTCCCTCTGCCACGTGGCGTCCCCTCCCCCTGCCACGTGGCCCAACCGCTCCTACGACCCGCGGTTGGTCCCCTCCCTCTGCCACGTGGCGTCCCCTCCCTCTGCCACGTGGCGTCCCCTCCCCTCATCCGCAGGGCCCAACCGCTCCTACAACCCGCGGTTGGTCCCTGCCCCCTCCCCTGCCACGTGGCGCCCCCCCCGCGTGATGCCCCACCTGGTGTCCTTCCCCACGATGCCACGTGTCGTCCTTCCCTCCCCCGTGATGCCCCAACGTGGTGTCCTTCTGCCGAATTTTTTTTTTTGCAGCAGCCTTTGACCGCATAAACACCCACCCTTCCTCACTTTTTTCTGTCTTTTTTCTTCTCTCTTCCTCGCTTCTCTCTTTATAATCCCCTCCCCCGAACCCTTCTTCTGCACTCTGTCATCTTTTACCAACTTCCTTCGTACTTCATATCTCACCTACATAATCTCCACAACAATACAAATCAAAAAATTTTACGCTAGAAGATCGTGGATAACCGCTAGAAGATCGGTAGTTTTTTCTTTAAATACATCAAGTCACAACAAGTAAGTATTTTGAATTTCCTTATAATTCAATGTTAGGTTTATACAAATCAGCGTATTACATTTATAGATTCCAAAACAGAGATTTTTTAGGGTGCCAAATATAGACAGTTTTTCACGAATTTATAAAAAATAGCTAGAGCTAGATTTTGCCAAAATACAAAAAAGAGACCCTAGTTATTCTTAAAGGATCTGTCTCAGGTAAAAATTTCAGATTTTTCCAAAGACTGGAAAGGGGTTAACTGATACGGGGAACCTTGTAACTCTGCAGTGTATTTTAAAATATCAAGCTAGCGCGATTTCGCGCGAAACTTTTATGAGAATCCTAGGATGTTGGGAAGTTCCATTCCCCAGGAATTCGGGCCATTCCGAAGCCGTTACCTATTTTTTTGGCCGAACGGCCCTTTAAGCGCTTGATCCGGACACCGGTTCGCGATTTTTGGGCGAAACCTCCGTAAAATACTTTTTATGTCAAGAATGAATTCAGGAAGCCTCAAGTAGCATTTCGAAGCACTTTTGATATTTTTTTATGCCAGGGGCATTTCGGTAATTCGCCGCCCCGAGAGGGGTATTTCGGTAATTTTACAGTGCTAAGTTTTTTGACGGACTTTTTAGTCCAGAAATATAATTACAAAACCTGAAATGTTGTTTTGAAGCTGACGTGGCGCGCGTAGGGGTGTTTTGGTAATTTTCCCGCGCCAAGGGGTGTTTTTGTAATTTTCCCGTGCCAAGTTTTTCAAACGACTTTTTAGTCCAGAAATGTAAGTAAACCACCTGAAATGTTGTTTTGAAGCTGGTTCGGGGGCGTTGGGGTGATAGTGAACGCTCAGGGGCATTTCGGTAATTTGCCGATGTTCGGGGGCTATTTTGCTAGGAAGGATCCAGCTTAAAATTCATACCTTAAAATAACTTTTAGTTCAGGAAAGGGTGTGAGACACCCGAAAACTTATTTTGTTCCAGATGTTCTGAACCTTGTGACGCACCGGCGATGACTGCCAGGGGATATTTTGCATAAGTAGCGGGTGTTTTGGTAACTTGCCCCCTTTAAAATTTTTCCTGATATATTTGGTATATAATTGACGTAATACATTTAAAAACTTGACTTTAAAGCGGTTTTGAGGTGTTGGAGGTGTAGGGGCCATCGGGCTATATATTGCTATATAACCACGTTGGCGCTAAATTCAGTGGGAACTAGCGTAATTAAGCGTTCGGAGTGGTGGGAATTGAGGATTTGTTTTAATACATTGAAATAATGACTATTGCTAATGTGTTGGTAAGCTAGGTTAAAGATCCAGTTATAGTTTTGGAATGTAAATATTATGGATATTATGGACGCTAAGTTGGTTTATAATTATATTTTGTTCTTAAAGGTATGAATTTCAGCTCTGGACCTCATGATACATCAATCCTATACGATGACGATGACCACGTCGCGAGGCACGTATTTGACGGTGTCGATAGGGGTGTTTTGGAAACAATTCAAAGCACAAGGCACCTTGAAGAGTGGGTACTAAACGAGGAACAAATACAGCTATTACACCGTCAAAATTTAACCCTGTTCACCGATCCCGGGAAATGGTCTCGACACGACGATTGCCTTATATCCGCTCTAGTTGAACGATGGAGGAGCGAGACGAACTCATTTCACTTCCGGTTTGGTGAAATGACTGTTACGTTAGAGGACGTCGGATTTATACTTGGAATCCCATGTCACGGCAGACCCGTTACTTTGAACGTGCCGTCTGCATCCATAGCGAATATGGCTATGCAGTATTTTCCGGGAATTCCAAGGGCAGCGCTTACAACAAACGGCGTCAAGCTTAAATGGCTGAGAGAGCAGTACGGCGTGCTACCGGATGAATACACTCCTCAAGATTTCGTGACGTATACGAAGGCATTCCTTCTGTATATTATTGGAGCTATATTACTTCCGACGCATTCGAAAAACACGGTGCATCCGAAGTATATGGTGTTCTTGGAGGATCTTGAGGAGGTATACTCCTATTCGTGGGGTTCAGCTGTCCTTGCGCACCTATATCGAGCACTGCATAAGGCTACGAGAAACGGTGCCAAGTCCATTGCCGCCTGCCTGACTCTATTACAGGTATGAGCATTTATTTTCTTGGTAGGATCCTTAGTCAATATATTCGGGATTAATTACTAATTCCATATAATGTTTGCATTCACAGGTTTGGTCTTACGAGAGGCTACCCATGGGTCGTCCACAACCGTTGGTAGATTCCGATGAGACGTGGCCTAGGGTGTGGGCCTGGGGGCCTACGACCAACCGGAGGTGGAGACGGGTAGACCCTCACCACCATCTAAAGTTCTATCGGGGGGAACTAGAGATACTAGATGCATCCCAGGTGACGTGGCAGCCATATGGCAAGGTGATGCATCTGTTGGATGAGTGGTGTTGGCAACTTCCGGTGTCGTACGTGCTGGCAGGTTTGGTTCGGGTGCCGCTCATTCACTTCGAAGAATGTGAGTTTCAGATGCCCGATCGAGCTATGAAGCAAGCTGGCTGTCCACAAGGGATACCAAAACCCGCTGTAGACATGCGGCCATACAGGGGTGGTCGAGGGCCGAACTTCGAGGTGGCTGATGCCTTGATTTTGTTGGGTGACGAGGTGCACCAGTGGAATACCTGGCAGGAAACGTATGATAGCCTTGTATCGCTGAAGCACGACGGCATTAGTACTGAGGAATACTTACAGTGGTTTCTCAGGGTGACGCGCACGAGGGTGAATCGCCCTTCCCAGGTGAAGAAGACATCGTACGCGCCACGTGAGGTCTATGACCAGTTCTGGGCATTGGCCATTGTAAGTCATGCTAGTGTTGTTTGATAATTTATTTGCGCACCTTATCGACCATTTGTCAAATATGATTAGCCATATTTTTCTATGCATGTTTTTTAGGTTGACCAGGGCATTGAGGTGTTCAAGCAGCTGGAGTCGTTTGACTGGTTTGTCGCGCAGGCTCCTGACAATCTCAAGAGGTCCATTGAGAAGTACAAGACTGAAGTTCAAAACTTTAGTCTTGCGTACCGGGGTTACGAAGGGGAGCCGTCTAGTCGCCCTCGTCCTGAAGCGTACGACTATCAGCCCCAGAGTCAGGTGTGGGAGTCGTCTGGTCGCCCTCTTCCTGACGCGTACAACTATCAGCCCCAGAGTCAGGTGTGGGAGCCGTCTGGTCGCCCTCCTCCTGACGCGTACGACTATCAGCCCCAGAGTCAGGTGTGGGAGCCGTATAGTCGCTTGCCTCCTGACGCATACGACTCTCAGTGCCAGAGTCAGGTTCCCCAAGTAGGAATCCAGGCCTCGCGCCCAAGCTTTCGGTCGGACAAAGGACAAGCGACGAAGCCATTGAGGTCGGACAAGATGGCTTGGATCGACCGGCACTACTTTGGGCATGAGCCTGTCAATTCAGCAGACTTTCCCCTTGCGACATTCCTAGGTCATGAGGATATCAGAACGTTGGCGCCGGAGACAGATCTTTCAAATTTTGTCATGAACGCTTACATAGAACTGCTCCGGATTAGAGAGCAACGTTTTAACCGTTCTGAATATTTGAAGCTTAACATGTATCCCACTCATTTTGTGGAATTAACGGTGAGAGAATTCACAGAATGGAGGCGAGGGGGCGGTAGGAGTAAGTGGAAACCAGGTCGAAACGTGTTAGGCATGATGAACGCAGACTATCAATGTCCCGCTGCTGATGCGAACCTTATCATGATACCCTGTCATCATGCAAACCACTGGTTCCTATTAGTTCTCCATCCAGCGTTCAGAACGGTTCACATATACGATAGCCTAAGGGAGGACGAGCCTGGACAGCTGCTGGCACAGATGTACAACGAGTACATCACTTTAGTGGTTAGTATTTATTTTTTGACCTTGGCCCATAGTATATTGTTCTTGTCTCATAGGCTTGATTCTCGTTTTTATTGTTGGATGCAGACTACTGTCCTCTCGCTAGCATGCGGACGGCCACAGGGTGACCCTTGGACGGTCGTGATGATAAAGGACCGACCAAAGCAATATAACGGTCACGATTGCGGGATTTACGTCCTCAAGTACATGGACTACGTTGCTCGCTCGGAAGTGCTCAAACACTCCTCGTGGACTAGGAAGGATGCCTTGACGTTTAGGTATAGGATAGCCTGGGAGCTGAAAAAGAATGAAGCTAGACGCATTCATTACCATTATCCTGACGTGCGTGGCTAGCTGCTGTGATGTTACAAAAAATTGTACCAAAAAGAAATGTACATAATTTTTCGCATGCTATGAATTTGGCGCTAAAATGTGCGCGAATATACCTTTCATATGACGGCATTCGAAAAAATTACGCGTCTCGCTTTTCGCCGAAATTCATAGAAATGGGCTAACTAGCGTGCATGAGGTGCAATGAGCGAAAAAAAAGTGACAAAACTTTTTTCGGAAGCTATCAAAAAGTGTGCCCGAATAGGCCCTTCCTAGGAAAACTCAAAAATTAATGTGTCTCGTTTTTCGCCGAAAGTCTTACAAATGGGCTAACTAGCGTGCCTGAAGTGCAATGAGCGGAAAAAAAGTGACAAAAAAATTACAACTTTTTTCGGAAGCTATCAAATGGGGCCTAAAGTGTGCCCGAATAGGCCCTTCCTAGGAAAACTCAAAAATTAATGTGTCTCGTTTTTCGCCGAAAGTCTTACAAATGGGCTAACTAGCGTGCCTGAAGTGCAATGAGCGGAAAAAAAGTGACAAAAAAAATTACAACTTTTTTCGGAAGCTATCAAATGGGGCCTAAAGTGTGCCCGAATAGGCCCTTCCTAGGAAAACTCAAAAATTAATGTGTCTCGTTTTTCGCCGAAAGTCTTACAAATGGGCTAACTAGCGTGCCTGAAGTGCAATGAGCGGAAAAAAGTGACAAAAAAATTACAACTTTTTTCGGAAGCTATCAAATGGGGCCTAAAGTGTGCCCGAATAGGCCCTTCTAGGAAAACTCAAAAATTAATGTGTCTCGTTTTTCGCCGAAAGTCTTACAAATGGGCTAACTAGCGTGCCTGAAGTGCAATGAGCGGAAAAAAAGTGACAAAAAAAATTACAACTTTTTTCGAAGCTATCAAATGGGGCCTAAAGTGTGCCCGAATAGGCCCTTCCTAGGAAAACTCAAAAATTAATGTGTCTCGTTTTTCGTCGAAAGTCTTACAAATGGGCTAACTAGCGTGCCTGAAGTGCAATGAGCGGAAAAAAAGTGACAAAAAAAATTATAACTTTTTTCGGAAGCTATCAATTGGGGCCTAAAGTGTGCCCGAATAGGCCCTTCCTAGGAAAACTCAAAAATTAATGTGTCTCGTTTTTCGCCGAAAGTCTTACAAATGGGCTAACTAGCGTGCCTGAAGTGCAATGAGCGGAAAAAAAGTGACAAAAAAAATTACAACTTTTTTCGGAAGCTATCAATTGGGGCCTAAAGTGTGCCCGAAAACGGAGTTACCAAAAATATCAATAATCCACAAATCAAATCACAAATTAAAGATTGCACAAACCAAATCACAAATTTAAACATTATAAAAGTTCAATTTATACAACTGAAACATTAACCCTAACACTCTTCCTCATCATCGTCCTCCTCGACCATACTGCCAGGTTCGATACCTAACACTTTATAATGGTTTCTCTTGTCATGATCAGTCATCTTATTACACAACGCACACTTTCGTAATTTTTTTTGACCCGTTGCTTCTTCAATCGGATTCTTCATGCGTATTGCTCGTTTTCGCCCTTTTGTTTGAGAAATAATTGGATCAAAAATGTCGTCCTCCTCACGTTGTAGGTCAGTGCCGTCAATGACTGGCTGTTTGGCTCGATTGAATCTACCGCCTGGAGTTGGTCGAGTAGTCGGAGTGTCCACAGTTTCTGGTAATGCCATCCTAAACTGTGCATGCATAGCCTTATCCCGTGCGGCTGCTTCAACTTGATACCTGTACCCATCAAATGTCGACGCTGCATCCATTGATAAACCGTGCATGATGTTACAAAGGTGATTATATCGCAGCGACTCAGATTGCTCGAAATCAACTGAAACATTGGGCACGTAAGGAATGTGACCGTGGACTCTGTTGGCTTCCTTCGTCCACCGTTCCAAGATATACGGTGGAGGGATTTCACTAGCATTCTTGGCGCTCAAAACCCTCAACGCGTGTCGACAAAGTATACCTTTATGCTCAAACAGTTGACAGTTGCAATTAACCAACCCAGTGTCCTTACAAATTGCTACGGTAAAATGTCGTCTGGTCCTCGGAGCCGACGAAGAGCACGGATTGGCGAAGTTCGTCACATTTGTCAAAGCATAAACCTTGATGTCTCTGGTGGAATACTCGTGCAACTTTGTCATGCCATATTGATTCGACTTTAGTAGTTCCTCTTGAAACTGTCGAAACATTTCCTTGGTATAGACTTGAGCCGCATGAGCCTCTAAAGGTGAATAAAGTAGTATAGCTCTTTCTTTGCAAACTGTAGCCGCGTCGGCTTCTCTCTCACGGTACAATTGCCTGTCAACGGCTTTCTGCATCTCTAGTACGAACTCCGCTATACTTGAAGACTGGCCTACGTACCCATCAAAGAATGAATTCATAGCTTCGCTTCTCGAGGTCGTAGTCATTCCGGCTGCAAAAAAATTCTTGGTGTAGGCACCGACCCACTGTGTCTTGATCTCATACAACGATTGTAACCATTCGTGATTGTGCAAATAGTAAGTATCCATTAACGTGGCCCACCTCTCCTCGAACACGTCTACCGTCAACGATTTCTTCACACATGTATTAAAGTCAGTCTTGAATGACGGATGGTTTGCATATACATGGTGAAGCCGTTCGGGATATTTGTTGCTTATGTGCCATGTGCACAGGCCATGGTGAGTATCTGGAAGGACCTTAGCGATTGCATTTTTCATTGCCAGATCTTGGTCGGTGATGATGGTCTTTGGAGGAATATGATACATTGCTTGAAGCCACGTTTCAAATAACCACGTAAATGACTCCTCCGTCTCATCCCTAAGCAGGGCAAAGCCAAACGAGATTGACTGATAGTGGTGGTTCACCCCGGTGAACGGAGCAAAAGGCATAGAGTACTTATTGGTGCGGTATGTGGTGTCAAACGTCACAACATCCCCAAAATTTTGGTAAGCAGCTCTAGAACGGGGGTCCGCCCAAAATATAGTACTAATGCGGTTCTCATCATCCAGTTGGAGACTGTAAAAAAATCCAGAATTCTCACTCTGAAGGGACCTGAAGAGATCAAGTGTAGTTTGAGAATCACTCTTACCGAAAGACTCTCTCCTCTGAGCACGAAGTTCATTTCGAAGGTCTACTTCGTTGAAACTCAACTTGTCAATCCCCCCAGCCTGGCTTGAGAAAACCCCCATCATCTTAGAAGGTGGAATTTTAGCCTCGGCCATTGTAAAAATTAGTTGTCTGTGTGCCGCGCTTATTTCTCGGTGTTGATGAATTTGACCAATCTTACTGGGGGTCATCAACTGATGATTATGGCTCAACTCCACTCCTGTGACAACCCAATGGTTTTCATTTTTTCGGTGTACTGCATACACATGGGCCTTGCAGCCGGTACCCGGAAATGTGTCCCGTTTTCTTTGTCTTGTTGTCCCTTCGTCACTGATCCGAACGACCGGAGTTACATGCGGTGCTCCTCTATGACACTCAAATAGTCTTGCACCAATTTGATCTGTATTCGCCCGTTTTCTAGTCGTCTTAGTTCTAATACCGAAACCTATCGTTTTCGAATATGCTCTATAGTATGCTTCAACTTCGTCCAGTGCTTGAAAAACTTGACCAACGTAAGGTGGATCAGAACCTTCACAAAAATTATTTCCTCCAGTTGCATCCATATTTATACTGGAATCTAAAAAATAAAAATTATATCATTCTCAACAAGTCATAGATTTAAATAAAAGAAGAATAAAATTTATTTAAACCACCGTCTTTCGAGAAATTTGGTATAATGTAAAATTAGCAAAATAGCCCCCGATGAGCGACAAATTACCGAAATGCCTCCGGGGGTTCATTATCACCCTAACGCCCCAAATCAGCTTCAAAACAACCTTTCAGGTGCTTTGCTTACATTTCTGGACTAAGAAATCCTTTGAAAAACTTAACGCTGCAAATTTACGAAAATACCCCTATCGGGGATGCGAATTACCAAAATGCCCCCTGACAACAAGCTTCCTGAATTCACTCTTTAAAATAACTTTTCAGGTGTCTCACACCCTTTCCTGAACTAAAAGTTATTTTAAGCACAGATTTGTGTAACGTAAAATTAGCAAAATAGCCCCCGGGGGTTCATTGTCACCCTAACGCCCATCAAACCAGCTTCAAAACAACCTTTCAGGTGTTTTACTTACATTTCTGGACTGAAAAACTTTTTTTCGGGAAAATTACAAAAACACCCCTCGCGGGGGGGCAAATTACCAAAATGCCCCCTGGTTTCAGAAAATATCAAAATTGCTTTAAAACGCTATTTTAAGCTTCCTGAGTTCATTCTTGATTTAAAAAGTATTTTACGGATTTTTCGCCTAAAAATCCCGAACCGGTGTCCGGATCGAGCGCTTAAAAGCCCGTTCGGCCAAAAAATTAGCTAACGACTTCGGAATGGTCCGAATTCCTGGGGAATGGAACTTCCCAACACCCTAGGGTTCTCATAAAAGTTTCGCACGAAATTGTGCTGTCTTGATATTTTAAATTACACTGTAAAGTTACAAGGTTGCGCGTATCAGTTAACCCCTTTCTAGTCTTTGAAAAACTCTGAAATTTTAACCTGATACAGATCTTTTGAAAATAACTAGGGTCTCTGTTTTGTATTTTGGCAAAATCTAGCTCTAGCTATTTTTTATAAATTCGTAAAAAAACTGTCTAATTAAGTTTTCACCTTTAGCGACAATTACGCCCCGCAATCAGCTGCAAAATAACATTTCAGGCGTTTTACTTACATTTCTGGACTTAAAAGTCCGTTGGAAAATTTTTTCGGGAAAATTACCAAAATACCCCTCTCGGGGTGGCAAATTACCAAAATACCCCCTGGCTTCAGAAAATATCAAAAGTGCTTTAAAATGCTATTTTAAGCTTCCTGAGTTCATTCTTGATCTAAAAAGTATTTTACGGATTTTTCGCCTAAAAATCCCGAACCGGTGTCCGGATCGAGCGCTTAAAAGCCCGTTCGGCCAAAAAATTAGCTAACGGCTTCGGAATGGCCCGAATTCCTGGGGAATGGAACTTCCCAACACCCTAGGGTTCTCATAAAAGTTTTGCGCGAAATCGCGCTGGCTTGATATTTTAAATTACACTGCAAAGTTACAAGGTTGCGTGTATCAGTTAACCCCTTTCCGGTCTTTGGAAAAATCTGAAATTTTTACCTGATATAGATCTTTTGAAAATAACTAGGGTCTCTGTTTCGTACTTTGGCAAAATCTAGCTCTAGCTATTTTTTATAAATTCGTGAAAAATTCTATTTCTGACGCCCTAAAAAATCGCTATTTTGGAATTTTTCGAATGTAATACCCCGATTTGTCAAAACGTAATTTTGACGCCCTTTGACGCCCTAAACACGAATTTTAGACTATTGTAAGAACAACTTAAGCGTAACACAATTTAAACAATCAATTGGTAAGAACAAATTGAAAAATACTTACTTGTTTTAACTTGATATATTTCAAGAAAAATCCACCGGTCTTCTAGCGGTTATCCACCGATCTTCTAGCGTAAATTTTTTTTGTTTGTATGTAGGTGAGATAGGGAGAATGAGGAGGGTGGAAGAAATGATTCGGGGAGGAGGGATTTTATAGAGAGAAAAGTGAGAGAGGAAGAGAAGAACCGTGAGTGAACAGCAGGGAGGGGGGGGAATGACACGTGGGGGTGGGGGGGTAGGGTGGTAATGACACGTGGGAAGAGGGGGTTCACGGGTGGGGGAAGGGGGGTTCACGGGTGGGGGAAAAGGACATAGGGTGGGGGCCACGGGGTGGGGGGCAAGGGGGGTGACGGGTGGGGGGTGGGGTCACGGAAGGCAATAATGCCAACCGCATGTAGGAGTTGCGGTTGGGCATTATTGCCACCATTTTCTCACGAGTTTTTCATTTTCTCGTGATATTTTCATGAATTTATCATAGTATTTTCGTCCTTTTTGTCCCTTTTCGTCCTTTTTTGGCCATTGTGGCTAACCGCTGGTCTTACCAGCGGTTCGG